>JAUMHA010073422.1:6537-17501 GCA_032359765.1 Saxidomus gigantea
GAAAAGGAGAACTGGCACCACCCCTTAGAGATTCGGAACGACCGGAGTTTCCTACAACGGCAGACAAATGTTAAACAGAAAACTTCGTATATAACGATTACTGATATAGCAAAGTCCGGATATAAGGAACAAATTTTCCTGGCCTAACTGTGTTTCCTTGTTTATCAGATATAAAGATGCTATATGGATATAACATATATCGGATATAAGGATCGAATTAAAATGGCCCCACTGAGTTCGTCACATATGGAGTTTACTGTATTTTGGTGGCAACATGTCTTCAAAGTACTTTTTTGCTTTTCAGTGTTTATACATGAAGTTGCGTTTTAGGATCATACTACCACAGACAATGCGAGGAAGACTACATAATATTTCCTAAAATGTATAAAAAAAACATTTGTTCCGGAACATGCTTGCAAATGGATGTTAAATTGTGGGTATTCAACTTAGTTCGTTGAAATAGATTTCTCAGCTAAATTTAGAAAGAACTATGATCTATTTAACGAGAATTGATATTTACATTTTTACCGATATATTGTGTGTGAATTTAAGATACATATAACATGACCATTTACTGTTTTGTTCTCTGTATTGTCAAGTTATATTGTATAATTTACTTTTGAATAACTATTTAACCGTAAATGTACATAATATTGTCGCTTTTTATCTAACACTGCCTGAAAGATAAAATTAAGTTTTTCTTATATAAAGTACGCATTGACATCAGAATTCATTTCTATACAGGGTGTCATCCAAGATGTATGTACATGTTCTATGAATTTTTTCTATGATCACTGAGCAATGTATAATGGCCCTTATCCTTGTAAAGTGTAAAGCATTAATATCCCTATAATAAATAAAAAATTATGACATATCACTGACTATTGTCAGTTTTTCTCTCGCTAATGTTGTTTCATCCTTGAGTGATGGGACCATCGTAAAGTATAAATATTATACTATCGTAAAGTGGTGCGATGGCTGTATCTATAGGCCCCGAATATAGTATTGATTCACCAACATTGTTTGAAGAATGTCTAGAAAGCGACCATAAATACTTGACCTTAGGACAACAGAAACAGCGCAAGGCAGATTGACCGTTAGTCAAATTCTCCAGTTAATAGATGGATTTAGCATATTGAAACGTGGGTGATTCACCGACTGTAAGCTGTTTCTTGTGAATTCCTTAATTAATTCACATTTAAACTCTTACATCAACTGGGGCAAATACAATTTCCCCACCTCTAGAAGGCCCTGAAGAAACAACTATTGGAATTGTCTAGCCCTTCGTAGTATAAACTAGGGTATATTTATTTAATGTTTTAAAGTGCTGATCCTTTTCCGAACACAAATTTTAAAATCACTTGCCGGCTATTTTGTATTATTTCAAGCTGTATGACTTGTACAAATCAACGGCCATATGTACCCGAGAACTGTTTTTCAGCGCCAATTAAACAGTATGTTGGTCATTTAAACCTTACCGTCGTTTCTAGGTAAGACCAGTACTAGGCTCTGCCAGACGTTAGATCGGTAATGGCACTTGAGACTTACGACCCTTTTGCGCTGGGAATGTAGCTGTCACGAGTCAGCAACCAGAACGACGCAGATTGCACTTTTTGGATTGAACGTTTGATAAGGTACACATATAACAACTATAACAAAGACGGTGATAATCATTTTTAAGATTTTATTTCATTTCTCAAGAAATTTCAGAACATTATAGTCGTAAAGAAACGGTTACAACTGTCCGTAAAAATGTGGTGGGGCGGGGGAGGTGGGGGCATACAGACTAGTGCATTCACAGTAGGGTCTTGGTTGGTAATAGACTAGCTTCTGGTTTTCATAATCAGCTACTGCATTGCATAGCTACTGTAGATAAATGTTTATAGATATTGAGAAAAGTGATATGTAAATAAATTACTCAGATAAGTTTCTCTTGCTACATTCAGAGAAAATTGTACAATGGTTGTCTGCCACAAACGAATTATTCATTTCAGCGGTAAAAGCATGCTTCATTAATGAAAAAAGGGTTTTAAAGATACATGTAGTTTCCATGTGTAAAAAGTTTGGCCAGAATAACAACATTTATGAATATCTGCATTTTATGTTGAACAAAACATTTACATAAGTAAAACTTGTCACAAAAGCCTCAAAAGTGAGAATTAGTTTTCTGCAACTATAATTTATTCGAGGTCTTAAAATGTTTCTAACTATACATGGGGAATCACATGCAAAATATTGAAGTACATGCTTTTCTATAATGTGATACATGTACCTTTCCTTGTCTGTTTTTAAACTAATTCCTGAAAAAAAAAACCAGAAGAAAAAAAGCAATAAACTAATTATCTCCGTCTATGAATAACATTGATTGTCCAATTAGAAATCATACAAGGCCTTATCTGACAAGTTATAATAAATCAATTAAGGATTAGACTGCCTGCTCAACATACTACATCCATGTAGTACCTAGATAAAGTGTTTATTGGCCTTCTTCCTGGTGTGTTTACAATTCATATGACTTATCTTCGACATTAAAACATAATCGTATTCTACAGTTATAGTATCATGAAAAAGTGTTAGTCACAATTGGGGAGAAAATGTGTAATCGGTAGTTTTGAAGAGCATTCGCCCTGTAAGCGAAGGGTCTCGGTCTCGAGTCCCGGTCAGGCGGCACATTTTTCTTACCCTGTGACATGTTGACTGAATGATTAATGCAAACTCTATTGCTGAAAAGGTAGCATAACTTCACATAGATAAAGCATCTTCTGCAGCAGTTTATTACCTTCCTTGGTACATTCTTGATTCGGGGATTCTGAAAAAAAACCACCAGGAATGTTTCTTTAACAGACAGAAGGTCGATTTGTGTTTTGTCAAAATAACGACGAATGCGCAAAGCTAGTGTGCCAAAACACTTTACTCATATTAAGAACAGTTGCCGAGGTCTTTGATTTGATCGCACAGAAACATACATTGTCTTGCTTAGCAAAAGAATGGTTGCAATGTAGAAACGAGAAATAGAAATGACAATACCATATATCAAGCTAAAAAGATATGAGTAAAGGACAAGGACAATTTCCCTTCCGCTTGTATAAAATGTATGTACATGTGCAAGCACACACAAATTGTGTCACCATTTTTCTACCAAGCCATTACTCTACGAAAAAGTAAACTTCATCTCAAAGACTAAAATGCATGTAATTACAAATATTATTGTATATTTAGTATAAAATATAAGGAGATACGCAAATATAACTTTCGGTATTAAAGTCCAAGGATCACGTTGAACTTATTGATTTAGTAAAATAAATGTATTGATAGTATAAAAATAGAACGATGTTCTATTCACTCTAACACAATGTTGGCATATGCCTTTCTTTCGTATTCAAGTCGTTATTTCAAGTAAAAGAGTTGTCTGAAAGCCTCACTTATTTTTTGCAATATCATTGAAAACAATACTGCGCTATGTTTCTAATATGTTCATTGTACTTATCGATTTAAAAAGCAAAGTTAGGAATGTGTTTGGTACAAATAAAGGTAATTTCTTTCAGAAAGACATCTTTCTTAATCAAATGTAAGCTACTTGTAAATGTGGTCCTGGGACTTTTAATATGACGAAAATAAGTAAAAACAATATATTCAAGTATCACTAACTGAGAATTCTCGCTCGTGAGAAAGGGAAACGAAAGAATATCTACATGTAATAGATTAATTACGCCCAGACAATAACACTATTCGAATGGGGTGAAGAAACCCACAAAGTTTTCGATGTCTAAATCGGGTTTACAAACAGTTACAAATGGTCGTTTATTTAACTTAAGTTATTACAAATAATCTTGAACAAGCTAAATTCATAGAATGTCAGACAGCCCTGATGGCATGAATGAAGTTTCAAATCAATGCCATAAGTGGTTAAGAAATGTGTATATCATAGCACCTTGCATGCCAAACTTTCACAAAACATTATAAGTTCAACAAGGGACATGTTTTGTAATTAATTCAGTCAAGAGTAATATAACTTGATTGCTTGAGACCCATAAACATTGTTAGAGTCTTATTAAGCTTTTATACGATTTCCCTTTAAAGTTAACATTTATCTTAATTAACTTATACAAGTTACATGTTTATTTATTTACACTTTGCCGAATTTGAAACAGAAAATGCATACATTCATGGTATTACATTAACAATGCACCACTAGTTATCACCATATATGATAAAAATGCGTATTCAAAAACATAATTTAATATCAATTTTATCAAGTGCATGCTTATTGATAAGCGTTTATGAACAGTAGCTATGCAGTAAAAACAGAAGCTAGTCTAACACTGAATAAACCCATTTAGGACGAATAATTTGTCGTATAAAAACAGAATATATATTTTTCCAACCGTTTTCGAGCGACTGACGTAAACAGTACCTAGTCAAATATTCAATTCACAGACGGAACTCTTACATAAGTAAAATCTCAAATCACTTCGCCATTGAATAGCATTCGAGATTTTTCGAAATCACGCCTGGTTAATGTAAAAATAAGAAAACAAATCAACAACTTACCTGAAAAATTACAGAAATGGGTGCGCATTTTTAGTGCCGGTACTTGCTCATACTACTTTTACCGGAGCGCAACATGCACGCCACATACGAGTTAATAATAGACAGGTGAGCTCAACGGATAGGCATCATAAAAATAAGACTATTTATTTGGGTTTGCTGTGATTTCAACCGTAACGCCAACCATCATATTTTTGTTCAAAGTTCCTTAATTACTTGAGATTAATTGAGATCAAGAAAGGGAGCCAAACTGACAATCTCATGTCATTACAATATATTTCCCAAAGCACATGTAAACGATCAAAATCTGATAAATATGAGGAGCGTTTCAAACGTTTCAGGGAAAATGTCACATCTGTTCAAGCATTTCTTCCGTTCCGTTGACAAATCAACTGGACACTGACTCAGATGTGCTGCCTTAAATGCAAGATATCAGTTTTTTTCATGACCTATCTGTACATAATTAAATTTATAGCAACATATGGCGCACCTATACAGTTGTTGAAAAACACACAGAAATCACAACATGTAGATTTAATATGATATCAGATTAATCTTAATTAAGATAATCGTTTACAACTTCGGCTATATTACGTTTCGAATCATTTCTTCACACATGTCATGGAGAGGGCAATGATGCGTTCGTCGCCTGTCATCACATTCAATGCCAAGAATAGCTATAAGGTGACATTCCAAGGGGTGAAGAAAACCTGAAGTATCGAATAAAAGAGCTGAAATACATAGGATCGACTCTCAATGTCAGGTGGAGCTAGACCTATATTTTTATTGTATGAAATGGATTTTACTATTATATTGTAACCTGTATGATGAGACAAAATACATGTAGTAATTAATTAACAACTGCTGGTCAGTTTTACAATTTTATATAATTTGTGATATTGTACAGATTAGGCTTTTATTAACAGTTTCTTGTTACTCAACTATGAATGGCAATGTAGTTTTACTGATTATGTATGCATTGTACTTTGTAGTGTGATACACTGTACATTGATGAGAAGGCAAAAGTTGTTACTTGTTTACTACTTGGAAAATGAGTTGAAGTTAGAAACAGTTATCTTAATTAGAATCGAAAGTTTTGCTATACCCATTTTCAAAAATATTTACCTTTATGCTTTTAGAAACACATTAATCATCTTCAAAAAGTGCGTTTCATGGATAGATGAACACAGTAAATTATATAATATAAGTATGTTATCTTACATTCGATTTAACTATGCAGTTGTTAAACACAGTAGATCACTAGACCGTATATACATGTATTGCTGAATTGTAAATACGCTATTTTAAATTTACTTATTGAAGCCACAGTAAACCACCATCTTTTAACGCAATATAATAAATAAACATGTAATTATGACTACTGCAAAATAAATTCCCCCTATAAATTTCCCTCATACTCAAAAGTTTAAACACTCTTTTGACATTGTTCAATCCACATTAAATTATTTAATTAAGTGACCAAATATACAGCTAAGAAGTTTCGTTCATTATTATTTTTTAAAAGTACCATCTATTAATTCGTTCCTAGACAAATACAGTATAGTAGACGTTAAACAATTGTTTTTATGTTATTTTAAGTTATTAATCTGACAACAGATGCCAGAACATTTCAATTTAAATCTGCGTGTATACTGTAAATTAGGTAATACTCCTGATGATTTAATTATAGCTATTTTCGCGAATTTCCAATTCGCTAATTAAAAAATCTCGCGAAAGATTAATTTAACATATATTTATTATGAAAGAATTCTCTTTTCGCGAATTAAGAATTCGCGAAGAAATCTGTCTGCTCGAAACTCGCGAAAAATGTCACGCGAAAATGTTGCCATTTACAGGATCTGACAAAAAGATATCTCACACGGGGAACAGGGTGTTTTGATATATAAAAGTTGACTTCGGTGCATATGAATTAATTTAAGTAAAACTTCCTTAGCTTTATTGAATCGCTCTCGAACACTCATTCCAGATGTCATCACGGTCTCAAGAGAGAGACAGTGAGTTTATTTATCGCTGTTATTCATATACAGCTGGTTAGGCTTGAGAAACGTGTGGCATGTGTGTGTTTAGCCAAGGTCACACCCGTGTTCCGACTTAGATTCAAGCCCGAGACCTCCTGTGCCGGACGCCTTGACCAATTAGATATCGAAGCTCATCGTTATATGTCTTATAATTATCATATTTATATCATACTGTGTAACATTTTTGTAAAAGAAGTGCGTAGTTGAAACCGAAAACGCACATGACTTTGGGAAAATAGATGATGAGGTAGGGATATATTATCTTAATAATGAATTAGGAAACATGTGTTTCGTACTGGAATCAAAACACTTGACACGGATTAGTAAAAATTCGTTACTATGGCAACAAATAGAAAACCCTTAACATATTCCTTCTACAAAAGCGTAAGGTCCAGAGGTTAGATAATAAAGCCTTTTCTTGTCAGAAACTGTAAGGCCTAGAGCTGAGACATTTATTTTGTAGCATTGTGTGGAAGTTCTCCATCAAATTATTTAAAGCGTGTCCCTAGAGCTAAAATAGGCCCGCCCTAGGGTTGACTTGATTTAAATAGATTTTTTTAAAGGAAGTACTTAATCTTGTACTTTCACTTTCTTTTCTACGACCCCGTTGTTGACCTTGTATAACAGCCAATGATACCCAGGTGAGCGATATAGTGCTATTTTAACCCTGTTGTTGTTATTTGGTTATCTAAGAATCGGAATACAATGCAGTTCCCGTTTAATATTGTCTAAAAAGCAACGAGTAATAGTTCATACACGCTGTAGCGAAGCACGCAGATCATACATGTAAAAGCTTGAAGATTGTCAGCTTTTCTGCAATAGACTACAATTTGTATTTAAATATTGTAACAAGTGTTGGCTTTGCATGAATAAGTCATAATAATTGTTTGATACTACAAATAGAAATTCTCTGTAAACATAAAACGTAGGTGTATATCTGATTTTATATATACAGTCAAACTTGTGAACTAAGACCACTTTCGTGATGAAACTAAAGCAGTCGTTGCTGACAGATGGTATTTATTCACAGTTATCTATACAATATTTGATTGTCTTTTTCCGCAGGGTGGTATTTATTCGGAGGTGGTCTTTAACACAGGTTTCACTGTACCGAGTTGACAACAGACTAGTCAAACGCTATTATGTTTTTTGAAGTAACGTGGCCTACCAAAGTTAGTTTCTCTTCTTTTACTCATTCTTGAAATTTAGATTTGTCAAACTTATTAAAATAAATTAATGGTTTTGTGAACGCTGTTGCACTATACATGTACATCATAGATAAGAGAATCTAGGGTATTATATACAACATACACATTTCATCAATCAAGGGAGGTGACACAAATGAGCGAACATTGCTTCATAACCAAAAAGTGCAGACATCTGAATGATGTACACAACTTTTTCTGCCCTTTGAGTTTAGTTTAAAATATATATTGTGCGAAGACCAAAACGTGAAAGCAAACGATGAAAACCTATAAAAAGTGGAGGATGTTCATATTTAATAAGATCTTTATGTACATCAATTACAACTGACAGGCATGTTACATATATCGTCGCTGTTCTTTGAAATCAATAAATTATCATTTGAAGTACCATACATCTCTCCAAGTCAGTCATTGCACTTTCTTGTTTGATGACATGATAATATGATGTATATTCAAGTTCAAGACTCAGTTTTGCTCTTTCTTAAATCCAGAACGTATTTTGCCTGAGGGAGGGACGGAGACGTTTGATTTTTGTGTATTGCTTGGTAAGTCGTGCCCTAATTTGGTTTCCATCAATTATGTTTCATTTTAAATGTTATGTTCAGGTGCTTCGTTGGTTGTTTTAGAACACATTTCAGCAGGGATATATTTGATTTACAAATATTTTTCTCTTATGTTGAGCCCGTGGAAGAGTGAGACTAGAACGAACTAACAGCAACCATAACCTTTAGTGTCACTGACCGTTTCAAAGCGGTAAACTCGGTTTCAATCTTTTATTTTATTATGCTTTCTGATATAGTTTCCGTGTTGCGTAGTCTAGATAGTTTATATTAATCTGCCGTGTGAACCTTGTCTGAGCCTTATTTTCATAGTTGGAGGATTCAGTTTTCTGAGTGTGTATGTCGCCGTATATACCATGACTGTGCTTAGGCACTGTTTTCTTCTAGTTGTATCTATACTATAAGTCCATGACGAGTCAATGTTATAGTGTACGGTGTATTTATATCTTTCGGGGACTGCTTTCTTCTAGGTATATCTATACCATGAGTCACTTTTCTAGTGTATGTATATATTCTGTCACGAGGAAGTAAATATATCAAGAATAAAACTATTATTACAGTAGTTTTCTTAAAGCATTTTTAAGAAATATCTATGGTATTTGGTTTTATGTAATGTTTTGTATTTTATGATGTATGAATGGATAACACATACAAAGATTTATTACTTAACTTCCAATACCCGTATTTAAATGATTTTAGTCTCGATTGAAGACATATTTTATGTCAACAGTAGCATTTTAAACAGGTACAATAGTTTGAGCTGAACGAAATGACAACTACTAATACGCACTACTGCACACTGACTTTTTTCTTGTCATTGCTTTTTGTAGAAAGGAAGGTATAATCACTTTAACATTCTGAAAATTCATACATGTACAGGGATGATCTGTTTTTCAAACACAGAACATTTCTTATTACTTTAGAACTTCCGTGATTTTAATAAGAAAAGTTACAAGGTAGCATTTGTCAAAATCCGTTGAGTTTGTGGTTAAGTGATTTATTTCGTTAAAAAAAACTGCACAGTTAAAGCGAATGTAAGTTAATATATTCGCAGTGGTTATCGATCCAACAATGAACAATGTATTCGTAGATAAAACTGTGTTTGAATATACAGTGTGATATATATATCAAGAGAAGTGTAGCTGACAATGCAATATTTAAATGAAATTCAAATAGTTTGTTAATTGACATACAAAGTCCATGTGCACGCTGAGATATTAATCAATAAATCTTTTATAAAGGGTAAATATTTACATACATTTGTAAGTAAAATCACATATTGGTCATTACGATTCATAGTTTAATCCCTATACTTTTCAAGAACAAAACAACAAAAACTAAAATAAACACAGACAAAAAAATCTAGATCCCCACAATAATCTTCTGCCTCATTCATGGGTTTGTTGTTACCGTCAACGTAAGAGATGAGTTCCTTCATCATTGGATCTTTAAGCTTGGCAGCATAAAATGTTGTTACTACTACGTTTGTAATTGTCTTGGAAGTTTCCTATTACATGCATTTTCTTTTATCCCCCATTTTCATGATGGTTTCAAAATCTTACGTTGATCAATGTGATTTGCAGTTCAAAGTGATTCATGGTATATTAGTAGTATATTAAGACTTTTATCATTTATAAAGATGCTGACCTTTTGAAGGGTCGTGCCAGTTTTCATGGTTATAACTTATACCATTTTAATCTAGAAAGTTGTTTTTATATACAAAAGCATATGATCACACCAAACCAATACTTAACCCTCATCAAAAACGCACATGCAGAACTCTACATGCTGATAAACAATCCTTAAAACTTTCATGACCCTACCTCAATTTTTTTTTGAGATACACGAGATACAAAGTTTGTGACGGAGAGACAAATAGACAGACAGACGGACAAACGGACGGATAGATAAAAATCCAGGTGCAGAGCTCCACATGCTGATAAAAATCCCTCTAAACTTTCGTGACTTTAACTCAAGCTTTTTGGTGAAATACGCGACAACAATGTTGACGGACGAATAGACAGACGGACAGACATATCAAACAAACAAAAACGTGTCCAACTTCACATGTTGATAAATATTTCAATATGTTTTCATGGTTTTAACTCAAATACGTTTTGGGATGCATGTGACAGAAGTTGAAAATGGCTAAAGAGTTTTACTTTTGGCATCCCGAACGGGAATGAAAAATGGGATGGACCAATGAGGACCAATGAGGATATTTATCATGATCTAATGGCCATATAGAGTATTTAAAACGTGTTTCTTATGACTCAACCGTGCTGAAATCAAAACTTTCTATCGTTATTTTAATGGTTAAGATCTGCAGCAAATGTATTGTGTTGAGACCAACAAGAAAGTTAGTAAAAACTTGGGTAAAAATAATCCATTTATCTTCATTTTTGTAATATTTGGTCATGTTAGAATCGAAATAATATGTATTTAAGGCGTTAAAATATCGTCTAATGATAACCATGCAATGTCCTGACGCACAAGTCACGCGGGCGGTAGTAATTTGAAGTAGTCCGTTTTTGCATAAGACTATTTCCTTATTCATGTTACAAGTTACGGCTTTATATGAATAAATCATACTGTTTTTGTGATACTAAAAA
>JAUMHA010073644.1:7194-18749 GCA_032359765.1 Saxidomus gigantea
TTCACAGCAAAACATCGTTATAATTAGTAAAACTGAATACTTTTACTTATATCTATTCGCCAAAGTATAGAGTGATACTACTAAGCTAGTGCATTAAAAAATAATATTGATACTAAATTCCGCATTTGTAAAATCACGAAGGGGCTGATTAATGTTCGCCCTTAGGGGCTAATGTCCTAGGGCCTTATGTCCGTTTACCTTATTACCACAGATACTCGGGGTTTGAAACTCTCTTTTTTTCAAATTCTTGTTTTCACCCTAGTGTGTAGTTTTTTTATTCGAAAAAAAAGTGTTTTAATTATTTTTTTCTGTCCAAACCCCGAGTATCTGTGAGTTATACAAGTTGCTGTGTAAATAAACTACAAGGCAAAGTCACAACAGTAACCGCCGGTCACGGTAAAGTCTCACAATAAACTTTAATATCACGACAAAGTCACGGTTAAGTCACAAATGTAACTGTAAAGTCACGGTAAAGTCACACAAATAACTGTGAAACAAAGTCATGCAAGTAACGCGTACGTGCAGGTGTGACATGATTTACCTTCCACATCCATGGATGTTGAATTCTCAGTGTGAAGGGACAAATCAAACTGACTGACTTCCCTTGAAACCGGCGAAAAGGAAACTATCCTGCCATAGGGACTTGGACTCTTGACTGTTCCTTTCTTATGCGGGTTGTCCTCTGGGACATCCAAAGCAGTTTTACTCATCGCTTCCAGACAAACTTTATGTATTTAAAAACATTTGCAAAAATCTTGTGGGTCTGAATTTAGTGGGTTCGATTGTTTTCTCTATTTCAAATCATTTCAATTTTTTTTGTTATATTCAGCTAGAATGCCTATTACACTGAACATTCGTTGGGATTATCCATTTAAATTTCCAGAATATACACCTGTTAAATCCACTCCAGTAAAAAACAAAATCCCATTTATTTTAGTGGTTAACTTAACTCGTTTTATAACACCCAATAAGACTGAAAGTTATTTTTCTTGAAACAAAAGACTAACCTTTTCGCTTTGTTGATTTCTTAAAGAGTAATCAAATCCTTCATGAGACATACATTTCTGTTTGACTCACGCGATATTTTAGTTTAAAGTAAACTTCGTTTTAAACACGCTTAAAATTGTCATTGTAATTAAAATAATTGTTTTTCCTTTAAAAATGTTTTAAAGTATATTTTGACGAACAAGATTGAAATGTTTGCTTTGTTTATTCAATTGCAAGAGTGCACGTAACTATCGAATTATTTTGGCCCGAGTTAAAATCAACTTGGTACAGAACACATACAGGTAGCATTACTCTTATTTTTACATTTGTGCTAGCGAAACCAGCAATAAGATGAAAATACATGAGATCAGCGCTTTATCACTCGGATGACGGTAAACTGGCATCTAGTCCGTACATTTAATTACCAGTATCTGCCCCACCCGTCAGATTGCAGCCAAAAATATATGTGATCGGGGCCCTTTAAGAAGAAAAGGTCTGAAACTTTTTTGCCCAAACTTTTATGAAATATTTTATCCTCTGGTCTAGTGGCGAAGCTGCGAGGACGGGGACAAACGGAAAAATTTCAAATGCTCAGATACGCTAATCACATACGTCAAATTCCCGTCCATTGACATACAGTAGCTGTCTAAAACCCGCCACGCCCACTCCCCGTCCCACAACGATAAGAGCATCGATGGCTATATAATACCGAGTTCTGCGTAACGGTAGAATCTAATCATGTATAGTCTAAAATATTTATTTTTATCATGTTGCAAAACAAACAAACATAGAGTGATGACTAATGGTATTTTCAAAATCATTTTCATTCATTTTGCACAAATATGCTTGAACGACACAAAATTGGCCCAAGAAGGCACTTTGGTGGAGTAGTAAAGGATCGGACTCCGTGCTCGGAGGTAGCGGATTCGGTTTGAACCAGACTCGTAACTTACAAATAGAGTTGAAGTGAGATCTCCAGAAAGAAGTCATCTAGTGCAATTTTAAGATGTATGAACTTAAGTCTATATTACAAGTGTAAAATAAATACATTTGGTCTATTTGCCCTGTATAAAGTGACACATGAACATCTGGCTAAAATGCGAAAACATGTGACTAAAAGAGCCCTTTAAAAATCAATTAACACGTTGTTATTCATTGAACAAATACGCTATAAATTCTCTGAAGAAACTAAAATCAGAGAAATAAACAAATGATATTTCATTTGATGTTATAAAACTGTTTAATACAATTAATGGACTGTGCGGAAATGAAGTTTCGCTTGCAATCATAATTAAATCAAGACAGAAATGGAAAAATCGAAGGGTATTAAGGCATATTCCGATAAACTCAGTTATAAATTCATAATATCCAAGCTCAAATAAAGACGGTATATTTTCTCATGTGACACGCAAACTGTCGCATTAGCTGATCATTTTATTCTGCTAGCGTAGATCACGTTGCGCCCAATGCTCATTAAGTTGTTTCGTTGAGAATTCTTTTTTTCACTATGTGAGTTTATTTATTTTTAATGGAATGGAGCTGTTGCCTAATTTTAGCTTCCAACAGCAATTAAATTTCAGACCTAAATAAAACTAGTTTATGTCGTGAGCCGTAGTGCCGAGGTAAGGTGAAAGGCTCCATAAGCCAGAGGACCTGGACACGAGACATACAAGTAGTCATGACCACATCTCCTTAAACAAGACACTTGTTCTTGGCGTTAAGTCCAGGGTCCCGGCTCGGGAAGGAATCGACGTCACTCCAGAGTGTTCTTCATAGTCAAGTTGAATTAATTCTTATAAAGACGGACAGTGACAGTGAAATTAAAAAAAAAATTCGGTCCCCATAAGGGTAACCCAATTCATTATTTTATGTTGTAGGTTGTGAACTAAAATGTTTGCGTACCCAGTATTCCACAGATGTAAGAGATAGTAAAGGTTACTTTCTCAATAAATTTTGCACTACAAGCATTCTATGTGAGACGGGAAATCCATTTCTTCACAATTTATAATAAAACATTTATACTTTCACGCAACTTGAAACTTTTATGACACTGGCTTGTAAAGTACATTCCCACACAAAGCATAATAAAACATTATACTTTAACGCTACTTGAAACTTTAATGACAACTTTCAACTATATTTAACAGGATTTGTTGTTTTTGTACTTGTTACGAAAGTTGTTGTTGTTAATGATTTAAAATAAAGCTATATTTAAAGGCACTCCCTCCATTATACTATGTTACATGTATATATACCTATTTCATTTTTAATTCTGAAGGCTCCACTTCAGAAATTTGGTTCAAACACGATGTTTCCTCATTTTCGTTCCCGACACCACTATTTAGGTGCAATTATTATTGCAACGTGCTACATCCCAAATGAAAGCTACGAGAAAAAACACGAACACAAAAGACTATTGTAGAATCTAATCAGAAACATTTCTTTGTTTAAAAAATATGATTTCGTTAGGAATATTTCTTTAATTTTCCAATGTTAAAATGGCAAACTGATTAAATAAATATTTTTTGAACACTTACCCGTTTAAAGTCACTAGTTCAACTTCATATAAAATCCATTGTTTTTTATAAACAAAAATTATACGAGAAAATTATAAATCTAAAACGTTCTATCTCACTCATTGTACAGTTTAAAAAAAATATCTTTTACATATCCCATAATCAAAACTAGCGAAAGGTAATCAGCGAAATCTTTGAAAAATAAGGAAAATACAGTAAATAACGCGGCAAGTGTAGTTTAGAAGAAAAATTCCTTGAACAAATAAACGCTGTTAAGCAATTATTTATTTTTCTTATCTCAATTTACTCATCAACTACCTAAAGGTCCAAACAGATGGATTAAGCCGTGATTTTAATAATACCCTGGACTTGTATTGTAGTTATACTGATGAAGTATGTGCAAATATTGGCGGAATAAGTTGTACAGAGTAAAGAAACTTGAAAGCGTGTACATTAGATTAATACAAGACGGTTCTTTATATGCATAATAATGAACGGAAAATGTAAATTATCATTGGAAAATTCACTTTTTTCTTACGGTGCAGTGAGTGTTCTATTGATGTCACCAAGCCGGATTCGCCAGACTATGAAAGATATTACGATCTAACGATTAACAAGTTACATTGTAAAAAACACTTCTTGACTTTTCGGAAGTCATTATTTGCACTCAATCACACTGCATTGATATTTGCACTTGAAGAAGCCTCTCGGTTTTCTCTGGGTGGACATTGAAATATAATTCTTTTTTCATCAATAAGTTATTTTCTTTATTTTGTAACATTTTGTTCAATCAATCAACCAATCAGTCAACCCATCAGTCAACCGACAGGACTGCACAGTGGGTTTTATTCAGTGTGTTCTAAAACGATTATGGTAAAAGCATCATGTTCTATGCCAGTTAGAACCAGTTTGGCTGGAATGTTAGACGGATACTGGCAATGAACAATGACTCTTGAAGATCTAAGATTACAAGAGATGTTCGTAAAACATACATGGTTCCTTTGACGACATTTCAAACACTACCATACTGGCATTAACATCAGACGAAGCGGCTTTCTTACTTTTAATGGCGGTTCAAGCCCCAAGGTCACTCTGAGGTTGACATTTCCCCAACTCGTCAACAACTCGGTAAAGGTCATAAGGTGATTATGACTGAACACTCAAGCAAATTTGAAGATTCTATGCTTACATGTTGCCCGGGTATTGGTCAGAAACAGTTTTATTCTTTAAGGTCACTGTGACCTCGACTATTTACCTTAGAAGTAATAGGAGTTATTTTCTGATCCTGACTAAACTTGGAATCAAATTTGAGGATCGTCGGTCCAACTAACCTGAAACCATTTTATTGTTCCAGGTAAAAAGTGACCTTAAATTTTGTTCACTCAATCAAAAGCAATTTGTCTCATATTCTAGTCATGAACAATCACTTTATAAAGTTTAAGGATCTTAGACACAAGCATTCCCAAGTCATTGATTGGAAGCCATTTTGCTTTTCAATGTTGCTGTATTTTTTCCCTTAAAGCAATAGGGTCCATTTTCTTATACATAATATACAATTTCCCTATTTGAGGGCACAACTGCTCTCAAGCTATCATCAGAAACCATTTTAATGCTAACTGTGACCTTCAAAGCAAAACGGGCCATCTGCTGGTTAACACTATTAACACTATGCTGCATATCAAATTCGAGGATCAAAAGTCAAGGTTCTCAAGTAACTGATCATAAACAGTTAAGTTACCAGTTAAATGTTTAACTTACAGGTAGATGTTGTCAGGTACAAGTAAATGTTGTCAGTTACATGTTGTCAGTTATCTATAAATGTTGTCCAGTATTGGTAATTGTTGTCAATTACATGAAAATGTTGTCAGTTATCTGTAAATGTTGTCCAGTATTGGTAATTGTTGTCAATTACATGAAAATGTTATAAGTTATGTATAAATGTTGTCCAGTATTGGTAATTGTTGTCAATTACATGTTAATACAGATAAAATGACAAATATTTACAATGCAAAATACAATAACACAGTGCATATTTGAATAATTTTACTTTATTCCATGTAATAGAGTTGCAATAACAAGGATTTCACAACATCAAAAACTGCAACCAAGTTTAATGAGACATAATGAGTTTAGTGTATAAATGCAATAAAACACCAGTGTTTTTTTTTTAAAATAAGAGTTGAATTACCGAAACCTCAAAGCAATGATGCTCAAACTTTGTGTGTGCCAAAATGTATATCAAGAAGTATTTACTGGAATGTGCTATTATGAAGTTGGCTAAACCATAAAACAAAAAAAAGTCTGAACATTCAAATAATTTTTATGAAATGAAATGTTATTTGAGAACAAGAACACTCAGTTTCCCATTGAACTTTCATCAGTGTTGTTATTATTCAATGCTAATAAATGAACCAATAATTCAGCCAAAACAAATAAACGTGTGGTTTTGGTATCACACTCTATGTTTTTCTTTTTTTGTTACAGCCAATGTTTGTTTGGAAGCCACGCAATAAATCAGCCATTTGCCAGAACAGAGAATTATAAAGCTCAGGTAGATTTAACCCCCCCGCCCTCCCATGGCCCCAAAAATTGGCCTAGACGGAGATTAATAGTCTCCAAAAAGTGCAGAATGTCTCCCTCTTTTCAGATGGGGAGAAGTAATAATACAAACAGCATATTCAGAAAAATACTGTTTTGAGCAATCATTTCCTCCTAAAATACTGTTTTGACCAATCATTTCCTCCTAAAATACTGTTTTGACCAATCATTTCTTCCTTAAATGGCAAAAGTGGACAAAAAATCTCATTGTTTCCACTGAACCCTGAACATATAAACCCCTTGTTAAAATGTAACAGAACCACACTTTTCATTTTGCTTGGCCCTATGTGAATAAAGAAAATCTAATGTTTCATGGATTCATCACGGTCCAACTCCCATTAATTGAGAAGACCCCTATAAACTGCTGTATTGTAGCTGTTATTCAAAGTTTATAATTAAAATACAATAAAGTAGATATACAGGTACAGTTCATATGGGATAATGTGACAGTAACATAATACACATATGCACACACAAATGCTTACATCCCTGCATGAAATGGCAGATCATGCTGACAAGAAAAGAATTACTCATTATAATATTTAATGAGTTTACAGAACACTTCAGCCATGTCACTGTCACATTCTCATGAACTGTATGTACATGTACAATTCATCTACAATAACCAGATCACAATTTCCCATATGGACTGTATGGTATGTACATGTACAATAATAAGAGTGATGAAAATGAAATTTTGTAAGATGAAAAAACCCAACAAAGTCAGAGAGTGGTATATGTTCTATTTACAAATGTATAAATAATTAAATTACATGTACATTGAAAATATATATTCTATTACACTATTTTAAGTTGTTGGTTTTCATAAAGCTTAGACAATTTGTTTTAAATGATTTGGTACTTCCATCATACAAACTTCTTTTCTGAAAGTTTTGAATTCACAAATTAATTAAAAGGTAAATATAGCTGGAAAAAAAACCTGCCAAAAATTGCATACATGTATTATGCCTGTTAGAAACTATACAATACTGTACATACAAAGACAAGAAGACCGGTAAGACACTGTTATCACCATTTATCTAAATGTATCTATATTTGTAACACAGTCAAAATGACCTGCACCACTGTGTGTTCCAGAAAAGTACACATATTCAATCGAACGTTTCCATAAATAAATGCAAATATATTTTCATTCTGACTTATAATATCTTACAAGAGGAACACTCATCTTTACACACCAGTGAACAATGGTACATACCCCTCTCCATACATATATGTGCTATTACAATACCCATAACACAACACATAACATGTCACAGTGACATTTCCACAGTGTCCTCATAATATGGGGTAAACTGATCCAATATCTGTACATAATTTAGTTTACATTACCCATTAACTTACACAATTATGACCAACAAGTGCATATATTCATAAAAATGCATACACACTCACACATCAACATACAAATATATAATAATACATGTACATGTATTGCCTTATACTAGACTTTTTACACAATATAATAATTCATTCTAATATTCTTTATGACTATTTTTGTAATATTAACATATACATATATCTTACTAAATTTGATATTTGTCAGTCTTTGAACATTTAGACCAAAAACTTGCAATATTGTACAAGAAATACAAGTATCAGAATATGACTGGTATCTATAACTTTTCCATCGAGTAATGTCAAAAATTAAATTCTCTATCACTTCCTAATATACTGGTACATGTTATTGCTGAACACAATTTGAATCTGAATACTATTTCAAAGACAGAATGACAACTGAATAAACATATCGCAGAAAATTTTCTGTTTGAAGAAAATTGAAAATCTGTTCACTACTACACTTCATAACAGAAAAGTTGAACAATTTGATGAAAAAGAAAAATTAAAAAATAATTTCCTTAAATAGGAAAGAAACGACTTTTGCTTTCTTTATTCTGTTGTTTTGTAAATTGATCCCCAGCCATGCTAAATGTCTGCATTGGACTTGTCAAGCCTGCATTTTAGACGGTACAATTTCTTGTTCAAAGGGGTTATGAGTAAAAATTTACTGACTATAGCGCGAACAGTGCAGATCATGACTAGACAGCACAGATGTTCAGGCTGATCATGATATGCACTGTTTGCAAAGGCAAAATCACATGATACCATCAATGTTAAAAAAGAAAGTTTATCCATGTAAGTTCTATGACCATCATAAACATCTAACCTCAGATAAGGTTTTAAGATGTTTAATCACAAAGCTGTGTTACACATCAGCACATAGAAAATACATAGAGCTACACAACAATACACTTGACATACAGCGTTTACTAATTTAATGCTAGCACTACAAAAAGTGACTATTTCTGTCTCTGTGGCCAGTGTAGACCATGATCAGCTTAACTGTGATCATGATCTACACTGTTTGATATCGTAATAAACCAATAAATCTATTCAGAAAACTCTACAACTGTAGATAATAAAACATATGGTTAAAGTATCTGATATTTTGAGTAATATTTCTTGTTCTCCTTTACTATTCTGTATGTCTTTCCTCGTCATAAAAATGCATAATCATTACGAATCAGTAACTAATAAAAGTGGATTACACGTATGTAACAGCTGGTAAAGATTTACACGTAAATAGTGCAACACATTAATATCACATAAAATACTGGATATATAACTTGTTCAAAGCCCATAGAAAACTTAAAACACTTTTAAAAACTTGATTTACTACCAAATAAATAAGAGTAGAACAATATTTCCTTAAACCTGTATCATTTTAAGCCTATCTGTGACACTTGAAACAGCTATTTCCCTCCTAAAGTGGCAGTTATCTGTATGTCTCCAATGAACTTTACTATATGAAACTCACTTTTCACAGAGTGGGTTTCACAGACATGATCTTCTTGAAATGTACCCTAAATTACTCTTTTTTTATTAGTTTTACAGTTGATTTATGATTCATATGATCAAGTGTACTGCTGTTTGAATACAGGAATCCCTCATGTCCTCGACTGGTTACCATGGTAACAAGAAGAACTTGAGGGGTTTACCGTCCTCATCCTCCCCCTGCCATGGGTGGAGCACTTGGCCCACCTAGAATTAAAATAAGATACAATTAGTTGCACATACATGTACATTTATCTTTTGTAGCATTTGTCAAAGTAAAATGCACCAAAACTTTTAATTCATATTATACTTATTTACAAAATTCATCTGATGGCTGCAAAAAGACACCATGTCTTTCAGCATATTTTAGTTAAGTTTAAACAATATTCTATTCATCAAATATCATGTAAGTACAATATATATTACAAAGACAAGGGATCGAGTAGTAAGTTAATTAGCTTTTTTGGAAACTCTTTCCCTATAGCATTTTTTTATGGATTACATTGTCTCTTATAGACCAGAATTGTTGGTAGAGATGCTTCATACCCACACCAGTTTGCCTCTACTCATTTCAACAAATCCAAAACCTGGTTCGAGCAAAGATGCACTGACAAGTTTGTCTTGTTGATTTATTAAAACGTCTTCTAGACTGTGAGAAAAATGAAAAGCCCCTTGAGATGAGGAGTGCACCAGTATGAACTCTGGGTTAAAGGTCAGGAAATTTCAAAACTGATCAATCAAAAACAACAAACAAGGAAGCTGAAATATTTCAGAATTTTTAGATCCAAAAGAATGTTAATTTGATCTTTTTCACAGAAAATGTAATCAAAGCACTGCTTTTTGCATGTATTTTTTAAGGATTTTGTCAGACACATAGACTGCAATTGAAAAGTTACGAACAAGAAAAAAATCATCAGCCATTTTTCTCCCTGTGCCAAAAAAACTATCAAACTGTCTTTAACCAAGACCACACATTAATCATGACAAATATTTTCATTAATTGTTTGTAAATACTGACCTCCACCACCTCTAAAGCCTCCCATTCGACGTCGTGGACCACCCCTGAAACAACAAAATTGACTCAATTTTCTCTTTCATTTAAAATGAAACAACAGTTTGAGTTATGCAAAATCGTTTTGAATTTTAATCTCCATGCAGCAAAACAAGTCAAATAAAGCATTTTTTAATGACGTCACCTCACATTAAACATTGTGACAGATTTTTACAAAAACTAGTTGCTAATCTTTGTCAAAACAGGTTTCTTACAAACTTATAACCATTCTATCTTTCATAATACGTGTTCATGAACACCAAATACATTCATTTAACACACACACACATACTATTGCAAATTTCTTTTCTACAAACAAGCAGGGTACTCTATAAGATGTTATTACATGTTCAACACAAAATGCCAGTATATGTATATAAATACAAGAGGGCAAAGATGGCCCTATATTGTTCATGTAGCTACTATTGGCTACTATACAAGGTCAACAATCACTACAGGAATGGTCAATTTTGACCCAAGGGTTATGAATTGAACAGTATTCGTAGATGTTCTCTACACAATGCTACATTCCAAATAGCTAAGCACTGAGCCTTATGGCTTTAGAATTAGATGTACATGTATGTTTGTATTTCAGTGTTTTATCGATGGTACCCGATAATCCATATGACCAACGCCACCTGAGGAGTTTAGTTTTCAGGGAATTGTGCAACACACAATGCATCCTGTTCTAGAGATACCGGAAGATTTTCCCTATATAAGCCTATGTAAAAAATGAATGAACCCTCGGACAATTTTAATATCATCAAAGACTTCTTATGCCCTTTATTAATGTACTTACAATCGTTACATATCACAAAAGATTTCTTACCCATCTCCTCCTGGTTTATAATCTGATGTGTGACTGGTCCCGTGCTTTGTTTTACTAGGCTGTAAAATGAAAAGGAAAGATATGACAGAATTTAATCAAAGCGCTGAAGACGCTTGATTTGTTTGTGTATTCAAAATATATGTCCTTTGTTTTGTTGTGACTGCTATTTCAGTCTGTAATCTTCATTAGTGAAGGCTATACCAGTTGGTAATAAGATATGAACAGATTGCAACAGTTATAAATCGTGTTTTGGATCAAATTGTCTCTGTTTCTATTCCCGGTACACATTATACAGCAGGGGTTTTCACTGTACTCAACAAAATGTTTTCGAAGTAACGATGTTCAAATGCTTTACTGCATTATCATTGATATGTATATTAACAAAATAGCTCATTTGATGTGTTTCAAGATAGTGAGGTCTACAGACGAATATAGGGTAAATTGCCTTCTACTTAATACAATCATCACGTATGAAATACATGTATAACAAATCGTTTAAACATCGACATTAACGTATATTTTCTGCTTAAGGTGCCCACGCGTAGGAACAATACATGTAGGAACACAGACTAGCTTGCGCCAGGTCCGCAGAATAAACATATCAGCAATAAGGAAAGTTATAATTACGCCCCTTGCCGCTCATTGAATAAAATTTATGAATGGATGGACATAATCGTAAAAAGAGAATGTGTAAACATGCGCGTAAATATTCCTGGCT
>JAUMHA010073755.1:0-18749 GCA_032359765.1 Saxidomus gigantea
ACCTAAATTCAACTTGGACGTATATATATTGAAATTATTGTAAATTCATTTTACACTTAATTCATCAATAATTTTAAATAACGTGTAACATAAGGACGGGAAAAACCCGGTTTTTCCCGTATTAATAATAATAATAATAATAATCATCATCATCATCATCATTATCATCATCAAACCTTACGCTTGCATTTTCGCAAAGATAATCGCAAGCCTTATTAATTGTCATTATTTACAAGTGCAGGTTATGCTGTGATATTTATGATCCAGGAAATTGCATTATATGTTATATATTACTAAAAAATTTCAACATTCAGCATTCCTGATACTGTAACTAAATACAACTTAATAAGCAATGTGAAGACAATAAAACCAAACTTATTTTACTGCAGCAATATGGGTCTGTTGCAGGAATATTATAATGTACATGTATAATGTGTACAACCTACACGATGGAGAGCTAAGATGTGGCTAATTTTATCTCATACGGAAAACTTGATACAGGATGTTGTACTTAATTTCACAAATACTTAAACAGGTATTTAATAAAATTTAATACCGTCTGATGTAAAAGTTCAAATCATATACTTTGCAATTAGTGTATAGAAAATTATGGTTTCTACACAGTACTAAAATTATATGTCTATTTAGATCTACAAAATCATAGACTTGTACATAATTCTGAAAATATGAAAACAACATTAACACATACATCATATTTGGACGGTGGCATGCAAAGCAGCCCTTAACTTCCCAAGTGTCTACCGAATTACTGTGATATAGGGCCATCACAGAACTCACTCCTGTAATATTTTTTAACTGCAGACCTTGTTGTTTAATAATGATTATAGCTTCAAAATTATGAAGATACAAGAGTTGATTCACATCTTGTAGTTTTTGTTATGTGGTCTTGCTTTCCAAATAAGTTTGAGGAATTGCAGTCGTCATACATTTCACTTTTCATTTAAAGGTTATGTGAAATTCTAAAAATGATTAAATGTCAAATGTAAAACAGTTTTAGGAAAAGTCACAACAGCAATTTATAAATGTACACATTGTATCTTCTTTTTATTTTTTCCCTTGAGCAACCCCTTTTGTCAAAAGAGGTCCTTCTTCATGAAGCAACAATGCCGGCCACACTAAAAATGCTACTTTCTTTCCAGCAACTGTATATTCCTTGTACTTGTTTTTGTCGAAAGTAGACCCAGGTTTGACATCTTCTTCCAAGTGAACTGGTGGTGTCTGGACATTCATCCACCAGCAAATCTCAATGCATCGAACAGTATACGTATCAAGTGCTTCCGATATGAACCATTGTTGAAACCCTTCCCTGAAGAACTGAAAAAAAGACATTTAAATTATTCTAAATTATTTAAATAGAAGGTTAGATATATGTTCAAATAAATCTTATCATGCCCTGTTTACTAAATAAATCTGCACATGAATAAATTGACGTCAGCATCTAGATACATAGCAAATACTATGTGTTAAAAGCAGCTGTAAGAAAGGTGAAGAAGTATTGACGTGCGTCATGTTATGACAGGATCTCATCCGACGATATAATAATGACTTTCCACATACACATATATAGTTACACCAACTACAGTTTTAAATTTACACCTCTCCTCCTGTTAACAACGAATTAATAGCTCAACAGTAAAATGTAAATGCAAATTTAAGAAATAAATTGCGCTCTACTGCATTGAATTAGGATACAAACAGTTTGGAATGTTTTTGACGTACATTTGGACGTTTTTTCCCCACGATGCAATACAACAAAGACAAACCTAAATTTACTGCTGCTTATGTAATTTTGGACTGTACAATAAATTCAAATTATCCCATTTAGTCTGACTTATAAAGTTGGGTAACGATTATGTACATAAAATAGGTGTTCATTTTGTAAAACAACTCTGAAAACTTATCAGAAACAATAATATCAAATGACCTGCCGTCCTTTCGTCACTCCGTTTTTGAAAGATATGGTTTTGAAACGTCTAGAAACGACGGACTTAATGGATGCCGATTGATTGATTACGATGTTTATAAAGTTTGGCACAAGACTCACTTTTTGAGTAATCAACCGACCCCAGCATTTCTCCCGTAATGCTGTTAAAATAGTGTTTTTTTATAAAGGGAAAAGTCTGTGTGTAGGAGATGCCACCCTCCTATTTCGCCAAACGGTGTTATTTTTGTATGCCAATATAGGGTAAAGCAGTCGCAAATTCTGCCTAATGGATGCTTTCTGCAATCTGGACTTAAAAAATATGGTGGCCGTGGCGGGGCGAAAATGCAAAGGCCAAAATGCGACAAATTATAGATTTGTTGCTTTTCCGCCTCGGTGGGTAGCGGGTCGATAATGCGAAAAGACGAACAACATAGGGTGCAAAGTGGTATTTGTTTACCCGCAAACGCAAACGTTTTTGTAATTATAGTTTCGACTTTTCTCCCCGCCATCCGCCGAGCCGAGAACGCTACAGATCAGTAATGTGTCGTTTTTGTCGACCTGCCACACAAAACGCTACAAAATACTGTGTTGTCGCGTTTTCGTGTGGCGGGGTGACAGGCAAAACACGACAAACTATTGATTTTTAGCGTTTCGCTTGGCCGGACGAAAATGCGAACGAGACAATCTGACAAATTACTTATTACCACAGGCGATGGGGGCGAAACTTTGAAGGCGAAAACGAGACAGACTTTTCGTCGAGTTGGCGGGTAAACAATTGTCACTTGGCGCCCAATTGCTTGCGTATTTTCGCATTTTCGCCCCGCCACCCGACAAGGTGAAAACTCGATACGGCAGAAATCAGCCTCCGTAAAATATTTTTCCTGGTGGCTCAAACTGATTTCTGAATGGGTAAAGCCAATGGTTTATTTTTAGATTTCATGCATCGTAATTAATGTCAGTGATACAAGAGGCAAGTTGACTCCTGAATCCATTTCAAAACATGTGAAATAACTTAATTATTTCAAAACAAGAAACTATGACATTCTTATAGAAAATTCAGTACAATTATGAAGATGAACATAGTGTCCTTGACTGCGCTGTTTTAATACCAATACGTAACGATAATGGATATCTTTCAAGGCCAGTAATATACACAGCACGTTTTAAGAAGTCTTATCTCGTTCAATGTTAAGTTTTAGAAACTTAAGATACGAGATTAAGTACAAATGTATCTAGCTCAAAACTAGTATGCAGCTATAACTGATTGATTCCGTTTAAAATCTTTATACAATTTTGAGACTGAAATAAACAGTTTGCCAAACGTACCCTTATCACACTGTTGGCAGAAATTTCTGCTAATTGTTTCCGCATTTCCGATATAGCTTTTGAATGCACAGCAGAGAGACCAACACCACTTTGTGTCTCTTTTTTCCCCTGAAATAAAATAAGTCTTTTTGTGACAGTTATAAGGTGAATAGTTATATGTATTTATTATTCTGTTATACAAAATATAGCTACTAAAGTGTTAAGTTGAACTTCCGAACCCCGAACCTTCCAAACGGACAAATTTCTGGGTCTCCAAATCTCCCTTTCTATTTTTTATATAAATCGTACTTCTATATACCGGAACTTGCTTATCCCGAAAAAATGTATTTCAGTACATACTATATTCTTAAAACCGGACACTCCGAACAATCAGATCATGACTAAAAATTCAAGTGGCAAAATGATGGCCAATGGTTAGCCAATAAACAGTTATAGTTAATCTTGACATGCAAACGGGAGTCGTGATGATTAGATAATGAACCCGAATTAAAGAAATGATCAGCAGTTTGAACAGTTGGCTTCAAAAAGCTTTTGCATAAACATCAAATGTTCCGTGTGTGTAAATGATTATAGGACATTCATTAATATGATATCAATTTTGCATAACTAAGAAAATAACATGATCTCGTATTCACATATTTTTCAATATACGAAGGTAAGTATGAAAATACAATGTAAAACAGTTATACATGTCAGATTTGATCAATGAATCATAAAGTGTGTTTTATTATTTTTGCTTTGTTCACAAATTGTTGCAATAAATCAATAACTACTTTGCATTAACAACTAAGGCTTTTTAAAATAAAAATATTGTTTAAACCAAAATGAACCTCTGACTCTATGTGCCTAAACTAGTCTATATCACTCTAGACTTCCAAATACCGGAACCTTCCAAAAACCGCACTTTTCTGTTGGGCCCGTTGATGTTCGGTTTTCGGAGGTTCTAATGAACAAGTTTTCTTTAGTATCATCTGACATGGTGACCTATTTGACCACACGTAGACCTAGAGTTATTCACCCAGATGAACCGTACAAGTCTTTCTTGCATTGATCTTCGATGTATGCGGTTCAACAGTTTATAGTACAGTAAACATTAATTGAAAATATACATTAAAGTTTCTAAAGTGGTGATCATGATTTACAAAAAAGAAGTCATTATACTTATTCTATTTTCAATATTATCAAAACAAGCCATTCAGTGAATTTTTAGCCCCCTCCCCCCTCTTCCTCCGCCCGAATGAAGCAAATCATTGAAAAATACCAACTGGAAAGTGTATTGGTTTCAGAAAAAAAAGCATCACGCAACTAGCGCCTCATATCCGAAGGGATTTTTTTCTTCAAGTTACAGTCATAAAGAACTTAATTGAACTAAATTAAATCAGTACTACCAGTTTCAGACAACAACAAGTTTCTATATATAGAATATGTAAGAAAAGCACTACACCCCTTAAGGACCTTTTTCCTACAAAAATCGAGTTCTAAATTTTCTTTTGTTAGAGACTACAAAGTTGCGTACTTGTGCCAAACATAATTAAGTCCTGACGAGACTTTTCAGTAAAAGAAGCATTTTAAAACCTCATCACCCCTTTTGGCTTCATCTCCTTGGTGTTATTCTGTTTTCTGCATCTTACAGTCATACAAAACTATACAAAACGCGAGTAATTTACCTGGCTGCAATTTCCAGCCAGTATAAGCCAGTTTTCCTTGCTGCCTGTATTACTGCAAGTCCTTCATCACTAAAAAATATCATCTTTATCATACAGTGGAAGATAATCAAATTGTACGTTATGGATACATTCTCTTCTCTACACTCCGGTATAATTTCACTGTTATTAGGACACATCAGTTACCTTATCGTTCATCAGGTGTTTTAAAGTCTGAAGGAAACCTTATAATGTAACGACGTCAACGCCCAAAAGCCCGAGAATTGCATTTCATGCCACATGTCTGTATTTTTATGCATCTTAATACTGACAATAAAAATTGATAAATATAAAAACATCTTTTATAAACTTGAACACAGGGATGTCAAGACATTATTGCGTATTTTGGAGGCCTCTTTTAAAGAATTAATGCCTAATGACAATTACACCCCACTTACCATTGCGGTTCGAATTCCTTAAATACAGGCCTACATATCAAACTACCTTGCAAAATGGTGCCTTCCTAAACACCGATAGTGCGTATGTGTCGCCTCATAGACTGATGATCTCTACTCATGATTACACATTGACAGTAGATGCTTACCTTTTTACAAATGTATCAGTACAAAAATGTACATTTAGAGCATGGCGGAGAATAATGGCATCTTCTTTCAGCAGTGCTTTTGTACGGTTGAATATTCATACTCAAGCTTGTAATCAAGTCAAAAATTCATGAGAAAGTGTTGCTATTCTACATTGATTTTGAGCTCGTATTAAATGTAACCATCTTTGAAAACAACGACACGAACTAATTGTCTTTCGTCGTTGTGTGTTGTATTTACCTTCGATTTCTTTGACGCAGGTGCTTGTTGTGGCTGAACCTTTGCCTTCCGCTCGTCGTTGCTGTTACCCTAATAATGTAAAGAAATTATTTCGATTTAAGCTGTCCGTTCAAACATTTTGGAGCCTTTAAGAATTGTTCAAGGACAAAATGAAAAGGTTCCATCCAAGCAACTGCACATGTATTTGTGTTCTACTCCGTCAGCGCAGTGGTTAGCAGACTCGCTTCTCACCATTTCAACCCGTGTTCAAACCCCGTTCTCGTAGTATTTGAGATGACATGTGGTATATCGGACAGGTTGATTTTCATCGGATACTCCGCCACCCCCCCCCCCCCCCCCTAACACACACAGTAAGGCCAGCATACTCCAACACCTGTGCGGTTGGTTTAAAAATTCGCCTTATCCGTACTGACTTTAAATAAAGATTATAATTGTATTATACCATAATCATCATCAAGTATTCTGTTACTCGTTAAAATATATTTAGTATTTTGCTGCAGTACATGAAGACAGAAATAGAAGCATAGCAGAAAAGAATTACATCGGCGTAAAACCTGAAAAAGAGTAAGTTCAGTTTCTTTTTAGAAATTATGCTTTTAAGATGTAAGAGTAATTGTATCACAGTAATTGCTTTGGAATAATTGAGTTTCACAAGCGCATAAAGGGTCAATACATCCGCCTTCTTAAATTTGTGTTTCTTAATTGTTAAACTTTGACTCTATTAATAATAACTTGAGCACCAAGGAATGCATTACAATTGTGGTGTATTGCATGCAGGGCCTCCTTTTAAAAGTTTATGTTTGCTGAGAATTATAGCTCGATCTCATTGTGGGTTCGACTTCTTTTAATGTAACTTGCAAAATGTCGGCCATTTTAATACATGAACGTTGCCCTTACAAACTTAAACTAAATTAAACAATCAAACACCGACATTTTAATACATGAACGTTGCCCTTACAAACTTAAACTAAATTAAACAATCAAACAAAGTGTCTTGAACATTTTGAGATAAAGTCGAAGATCCTTTTATAAGACATTGCGAAATAAGACTTCTATCTACAGTGCTTTCGTGAAGTTAAATATACGTACATGTATAACATATTTATAATAAAGTAAAATACGCATGTTACAGTCCTGATATTTTACATTAATTTAAGCTCCCGTTTAAATGCTTCTTTGAAAACCGCGAAACAAACAAATTGTATATCGTTCTTGTGCGATTTATTTACCTTCGATTTGTTTGACGTGGTTGGTTTTTGTGGCTGATCATTTGTCTTCCGCTCGTCATTGCTGTTTCCCTAATAATGTAAAGACATTATTTCGATTCAAGCTGTTCATTCAGATTAAGGAACCTTCAAGAATTGTTCAAGTACAAAATCAAAAGGGTCCAGTCAAACAACTGCGTATGTCTTTCTTTTCTACGCCTTACCAAAAATTCTATGTCACTTGATAGAGTATGATAGCAATTTTGCTTCACTGCCTATAAAATTATGAAACTACACAAATGCTTTAAATGGTACTGATGACTGTTAATACGTAAATCAGAAAATACATTTTCAATTATGTGTCCAGATTATTTTTGAGACAAACCTGTTCTGAATCAGTTATACAATTTATTAAATGAAATTGGTTAAAAAGACTTCTAGATTAATTTCATTTAGACCCGTGTATGTTTCAATGAATTTCAGACACAGTAAATCAAAACCATGTAGATTTGCTACTAATATGAGTTTACCCGAAAATATAGAATTACTAAAAGAGTTCTTCTTTTTATTTCTTTATTCCATTATTAAGAAGATGTTCGGTAGTTTACACCTGAGGCATGTTGAACTAATAACCAGTCTGACAGTGTAGTAAAACACTGAAGTTAAATAGACCAAAACTTTCAAAGATAAGAAGAATACTATGTAACTAAGCGAGTTAAACATTATCTGTATAGCAGGATCGAATATTATAATTATTGCGATCCACATCCGGAAATAAAGGTTTTATGTAGAGTTATGCTAGATGAGAAAATAGAAAAAGCCTTTCTCAGATCTTTAGCTTACATTTGGGGTTTATATTAACAACTACAACATCACTTGTAACAGTTTTTTATTAAACCATATATTTTATCCATTTTACCAATTGAGTGTTGTTACATTATTTGAAATTGTTTGGACAATTTACTGATATATTTGGTAAAATAGTTATACATATGATTGTACGTGACTGATAATGATATTTTACTTACAAAGTGACATGGTATATTAAGGTACCTATTTAAAGAAGTATATAACCTTGAATATCTTTCTTAGAAATCAAACAAAATAAAAACTTGAAATAATCATAATAAGTAAATATTTTATGTTTGTTATGACAGTATATAAAAGTGTTTCACATAGTTCTCCCAGAATTATGTTTTCGTATATTTTGTATAGTTCCACATTGCCTACCTCTCTTAGAGATTGAATTCATCTTGAATGAAGCTCGACAGCGATTAATTTAGGTTGTAAGAACTTGTTGCACAATCGAGAATAAATAAATAAGAAAAAAATACATTTTGTAGGATGCAACGATCTTTGTTTGATAGTTACAACGACAACTTGATAAGGATCTATCTCAAAAACATTAAACAGGAATATTACTGTAAAATTTTCTTCAATAAATCTTTACTTTTGTCAGTATTTATAGAACCCTTCATATTTCAAATTTTGTTAAATAAGTCTTAGCCTTTCAGTAAGTCAACTGGTATATTTAACTATTCATTATTTACTTGGCCGTCTTTTTACAAGTAACTGCGTTATAACACCCAAAAAAGTTAAATTGTACAAAAAGAAATATAAGCATTAAATACTTAATAAAGCGAATTTTGATAAATACAAAATACTTGCATGCATGAAACTGTCGGCCGGACAAAGGAGCGTCGATCTTATTACTGAATTCTGGTTTCTGCCTATTTCCTCACATGAACTGTACACATCCTATAGTAAGAAAAATGTTAAATGTATTATTTCAATTACATTTTGTCCCACTAAACTACTTAGATCCGCAAAATTGACCAGTGTTTGTGAATGTAATCACTTATTATTAACGAACTATTTGTGTGTGATGTTTAGTATTGTCGTAGCTTTCGCTCCGGCAGCATCACTGTCAATTCATATCATTAGCACTTAGATGTAGGGTAAATGTCAATGTTCTTTGATAAACTGATTGTTTTCAAATGTTTTTAACCACACCAATATATTATTTTATTTCGACTTATGTTTGGTACGTAATACAAGCAAGTTTGAATGTTTTATGTCCGAAAAACGTTATAAGTAAATAAAATAATCTATCATTATTGAACTGAAAAACAACCATTTACAAAGATTCAGTGTTGACGTTACCTGTATGATATTTCGGAGAAAGTCCACAGTTTCGTCTTCAGATTTACCTGCATCTTGGAGGCTTTCAAAGGCATTAGTCCACTGGTTGTCATAAAGTTCTGAGTATTCTTCGGCGATTTTTGTTGGCCGCTTAGGATCACTAAGATCTGCTATATTTGGGTTGTTATCTGTGAGGTTTGCAGCTGCATATTTGGACAGCCTGAAAAAACATTATAGTTAAATGTGATTTAAAGATTATGCTTGATACTTTAATATATTTATTTTAAGCAGAACATTGATCGTTTTTATTTTTTTTTAAATAACTTTTTGGAAGATAGATAAGCTTATAGTAAGGAGTTTTATTTTTATTATATGTAATCGGAGCATTTGAATACAAAAATTATTAAATGCTATGTTGCATATCATGTACCAAAAGCATGATGTAAACAGCTATTGTATAGGTTATCATAATTAGAGAAAAAAATCAGATATGGTGTTTTACATATCTTTAACAGACTTTCACGAGATGAAATACTAGTAAATGCCACCGAAACAAACATTTTTATATTTATTTCCTGCATTTCCAATGTTTGGTGGGGTTTTTTTTTCAGTAAAAATGTTAAACAATTTAATGTATACACCTGTGTAGAAGAATTATTTGCAGGGTAATTTCACAGTGACATTATCAGTATATTATCAAGCATTATGTTTCGGTTAAAAAATGATATTGAACGTTGTACCTTCGCACAAGCTTATAACTGGTCTGTTAGGACCGATTTTTTTTCTTTTTTAGTTTAAAACTAATTCTATAATACTATTCATGAAAAGCTTGCATGCTAAATATTTTATAATATAATAAAACAAAGGTATTTTTATGAAATAAAATATTTCCTTATGTCATTTTAGAATATAGTGATTTACAGTAAGTTATGAAATGAAGGATGACTTGCGAATATATATGTCATGTTGTTTTTTTGACGTTGCAAAAGTAGTCTAATACACTGACAACTGGAGAATGGAAAGTGTTCCCCTAATTGCAAGGTCCCCCTACCCTACCCCCGGTCTGCACATTTGAATTACCTCAGTACATCTGCGGTCATACTAGTAATCGTACATACAGTTAAATTGGTTGCTATACAAGCATGTTCTAAAGTTTGAAAGCGATTTTTCGGGCATCGGTAGAGTTTCTGGTGGAATTCTGTCGGTAGCAGAGAAATTCAGGTACTGGCATGCACATCATCTTGAACATAAATACCTTCTGCGTCGACAGACATCGGTAAAACGTGTCATTGGTGCAAAATAAACAAATACGAGTTGAAAACTTAGGCATGTCCGTGATTTCAATACGGCAAAGATATATATTTTATATTATAAGGCTGTTAAACGAAAACTTTGAATTGATAGTACATGCTTGGAAAAAGACCAACCTTTATGTACGATTACTGTAATACCCTAGATGTACTGTGGTGATTTATGCCGGTCAAGGGGATTAGTACCTGGCAATAGGCGGTCACTTTCCATACTCCAGGTGTCTTTGGTCTTACATGTACGCGCTGTACTTTTTACTAATTAAATTTAGAATTATGAAAAAAGAGTAACGATTACTGAAAATGTGATATTGCTTAACATTAATATTTATTTTAAAAATGACTCTGGTAACGACTTTGAAATAATTTTGAATTATTTGTGTTTTGGGGCCTTCTAAATATTCCATAAATTTAAATAATATTTCAGTATTCTATTTAAACATCTTCATTAATACAATAACACACAGTAAACATTTGGATGTACAACAGGTTCATTGCTGTTTTATATTATCGAAACATGGAAATCATATTTGGTAGAGAGTAATTTTCGAATCTTTAAACAAAACCTTAAAATTTTCGAACTAGGTCCTTTCGGAATCTTTTGAGTTATGGATAAGAAATGTGACTTAACTTTCATATCAAGCTTTGATTTTCATCTGGTGTCTTGAAACGTTTGCTAAAATTAATTGTTTGATATCTTCTTTTTTTTCTTCCATATGCAATCATGTTTTTGTTAATGATTTATGTTGTGTACATTTAATCAGCCGAAATTAAAACATATTGCATTACATAACTAACAAATTTAACCTCTAGATCGTTTTAAGGATTTTACTAGTATATGACTTGATCTTGTGATATTTTGTAAACTTTCAAGATAGTTTTTTTATTTTCCCTTTGTAAATTTAAAGCAAACTAGGCCGTTATATTCATGATAGACGGTCTGACGTCACAAAGCACATTCTAAGTCGTTTCCAAATTGGTTTAAAATAAGATTGCTTTTGTGAAACTTATGTAGAGGCATTTCGGATTTTGTTAATTACTATGGAGTAACTTTTTAACTTCTTTAAATAAATTTCCGTCCCGGACAGCTACAGGTTAATGTTTAAAACAGCAGCTAGATAACTGACGACTTTCAAAGAGCTAATGAAAAAGTGCTTTTTCGCCATTGGTTTTCTCTGTACTTTTTTTAGATTTTCTCTTATTGGAAGAAGATTTTTCATACAAGGGCAAACATTTAACTGGCATTCGCTCCAGAATTTAAGAACACTAAAAAATCACTTTTAAAACAAACCTATAGCTAATCTTCACTTCATTTCACAATTTCTGAAAAGTGTTGGGTCTGTCTCTGGCAACAGCTTCTTTTTACAAATATCAGCATCAAGTCTCATCTTTAAAAGTCATCCTCACAATTGTCATCACCGACAGCATCTAACGAAACCACTCTCAATTGTGTCCCATAAACTTGAGTTAGCAACTAAATGATTATGCTTACTCTATCTTTTAGTTTGTTTCCTGTAGTGTATTCATGGGGTTTTCATGGTGGGTTCACATAACTTTATGACTATGCTCTTGACATTGTGGCGATTTAGGTTTCCATTAACATAGTGTCTATTTCGAAAATTACGTCATAAAATGTTACCACCTAAGAAGAAATGACGTCATCTAGTTGACGCCGACCAAATATGAGAATATTTTGCGCATTAATAGTAAGTACATTATGAGTATTGCATCTTTTTAGGGAGTTGCATGGATCTGAGACTGATGTTTGCCATTACAGCAGAGCTCATCTGTATTCGAAATATGAAAACGAGATTTCGATTAAAACCGCAAAAGATGCTGTACGATATTAACATGTTTTAACTGTCTTTCATTCTTTTGAAACTACAAAACACCTTTGTCCACGAACTTATTGATCAAGAGTATGCCCTTCTTAGTTGAGTAAATGACAATTGATGAACACAAACTTTTTGAAAAAGAAATATTGTAGGATTACTTACCTTGTCAATAGATTTTGTTTTTCTTTGTCAAGTTCCTCCAGTGCGTCTTTATATTTTTTCAATTCTTCCTTTTGTCTTTTAATATGGAAAATTAGCAATACATGTAAAACTTTTACAAATTTACAGGTGAATTGCTTTAAAAATTGAAAAAGACAAACGTTAAACAGCTAATCAAGTAATTTCATAGAAACACATGTGAAACAAACAACAAAAATAAGCGTTTATTGTAATGTATTAAACATTACATTTTTGTGCCTAGTATTTGTAAATTCATTCCTGTCCAATAGTTTTTTAAGAAATACAACGTTTTAATAAAGACGCAAAAACGTATTAAACGATTGTCTTAAAATCTTTGTTATAGTTCGTATTTGCGAGTATGCAACAGACAGGGGGGGGGGTCTTGGTCAGTGATAGACTAGCTTCAGTTTTACATAATCAGCTACTGCATAGCCACCATCACAGTAGATTAATGTTATAGATGATGATGAACATAATTAAGAGAATGAAGAACTTTCAGTTAATCCACGAAGTTCAACAAGCTATTCATTCTAGTCATAGAGGCAACTTTACCTCATTCAAAAAATGGAGAAAAAACCCCAGAAAAATATCTTTTATAGAGAGATTTTTTAGTTCAAAATAAAACACGTAAGAGAATCTGCAATTTATTTTCATCAACTTTAACAAAATTCTCTAAATGGAGTATTAATTTTCTGCAAATATGTGTTCAAGGTATCAAACCTTGCTAAATATGCTTATGAAATCACATGTAAAAATATTGAAGTAAAATTTAGAGTTTATGATAAAAAATAGCAATGTTGGATAATAAACTTATTCTTTAAATAAGCAAACAACAGCTGAGGACAAAAGCAATAAACCAATTATCTCTACATATCATAGCATATATTGTCTAATTATATACTAAATAGTCAGTCTTATGACAACTATCAAATTAACTGTCACCAGACAGCGTCTTATCTGATAAGGGGCCATAAAACAATTAAGGGATTCGACCTCCAGCGGTATGAGGGGGTCACCAATGCTTGCCATTAAAATCAAGATGTTTAAATTTCGAAGGAATTATTCATGATAGACCAAAATCTGTATGACCATGTTTGTGTGTTGGTAAAAAAGTAAAAGTTTACATAGTCATTTGAGGATATAATGCAAGAAAAATTGAAATTATTATATAAGTACCTGTAACTTCTTTCATGATGATCTTTTTGTATAGTTTCTATTGTGGCTTCCCTTTCAGTTATCGCCTTGTTAAGTACCGTTACAGCTTCCCTAAAAAGTATAGAATCAGTTTTAATTCTCTTTTAAGCTGCCATTTTGACACTATTTGTGTTATCATGCAAATACTATTTGTACCTTTAAGTCAATCACAATTTATAAACGTAATTTACACGTGAAATTCAGATATATATAGCAGCATCACTTACATAGTTATCCCGCGTTCCGCGAGCTCTTGTTTGAAAGTAAGTATCATTGCTTCCACATCATCCATTTCTGTTTCATTTGTCTGAACTGCTCTCTGTTTTTCACTTCTCCTTGCCTTTGCCTTGATTTGATTTATAGTTTGAGCATTTATATCTTCTTGACACACAAAGTGGAACAAGCCTTTTAGATTTGCGACAACCATTTTAGTCTCCATAAATTTTTCTGAAAACCTATATAGACAAAATGTAAACTCTAAAGCCGAACTTCGTATCCCTACAAAATTGTTTCAGCTTTTAACAGTTGTTAGTTTGACTTGGGTTGTCATTCGTATGGTTTGTATATGGTAACTATATGAACGCGAAACCGTCTAACACATGCACAAGCTATATAGTGCAAGTGTTTCATCACAGACGTATTACTTTTTATATTATCGACAAACTACAAACTTTACTGAGAAATGCAATTACATGTATTAACTAAGCACGACATTAATATATTTCTTTAAGTTGGCATGAATCTATTGTAAACTTATCAATCGAAAATAAGTAGTAGCTTACCCTCTTGCATTTTCAGTTAAAATCTCATCAATTTCAAAAACTAATACCAAGGCTGCTTTGGGTTGCTCACGGAAATCTTTTACTTGTTTGTCCCAGTTGTTGTTGCTTTGACCTTGACCTTTCAGTACATCTAACTGATACGGTTTGGCACATAAAGAGCATTTTACTTCTTGTAATTTCTTTTTTATCAACTGCACACATTCAGTAAGTTCGTCATGTTCTTCTTCAAGTGTTGCATGTCTAAAAGAAAAATGAATGATTGCTTGTCATGTCTACAAGAAAAATGAATGATTGCTTGTCATTTTTCGAAGAGTTAAATATGCGTTGATTATATCTTTGCATATATGTACATGCGACACTTCAAGTAAATCTCTAAAATTATCGAAAAGTAAATGCTCCCTGAAACATGCGTTTCAGAATAAACACCACTTCTGGCCGAACACGTTCATTTGCGTAAACATCGTGACAAATATATTGCAGACAAGCAAACTTAAAAAGCATAAAAGGGCGTAATTCATTCATAGTCCCGGATACTATGATGATTCTTGAATACTGCATTTCCTTAAAATATCCCGTCTCATTGTTTTAACTAGAAGGTACATCTGTTGCACCGTTTTGAAGCTAAGTTACCTACAAGGATAAGTTTATAAGAATAAGAAGGGCAAGGTAAAGTTATGGTCATTAGATATCATTGTGTGCAATTAAAATCAAATCCCGTAAATATTTTAGTTACGAGGCTACAAGCATAATTTGATTTTCACATTATAGAGTGAAGTAATTCATATTATACGTGGAACCAGCTATAGTTCTTCCCCGCAATGCTTTCAATCATTGTGTGTAATTAAAGTAATTTGTTTTTGACAGTTTTAGGAGTTACATTCCAGACGAGGATAATTTCATCACTTTTTTCAATCACTGTATTTCATCAAGTAAACATCTTCCTTGGTTTAGGTATTTGTTACGAACAAGCATTATTTCAAAAGATAAAGGGAGATAATTTAGAAATGGATAACAAGCTTATGTTATGGTCCTTAGACTCTGTACCCCTTCTTATTAAGCCTCTGTCGCAATCCCTTACGTTCATCAATACAGTTTAAAGTATTAAATCCATCTCTTCAATACTCACGACAAGAGTGTCGCGGACACACGATCGCACGGACATACGGACGGAATGACGGACGTACAAATGGTCGTATTATAAAGTCTCTAATGGGTGCAAAAAAAACAAAGTGCATTTGTTAAATGAAATTAATAAAATCAAAATGACAAGTATATTTACGACAGAATTCGACAAGTTTGTTTACAAAGTTTTCCACCTTGTATAAATTTGTAAATACACGGTCTGTGGAGTGTTCAAAAGGTTTTTATACGATTTATTAAGCACGTGTACTCAAATTGTGTGCCCAAGGTGACTTCGGTTTCATAAAGAGTAATACCGTAAACTCTGCTTACAAAGACTTCGGGCATAGCGATATTTCAGAAATAAGGACTTTTCTGGTACCGATGTTATTCCTTCTTTTTTAATTTGAAAATGCTATATGGATAAAACAAACTCCGTATAAAAGAAACACATATAAACGGTCACAAGAAGCTCGTTATAATCGGAGTTTACTGTAATCATATCAGTTTTCATTAAATGAATAAAGAAAATGGTCTATAATATCATATATAATATTATTATTACACGATCTGAACCAGCGCGCTAATTTGCATATAATAATTTCTTATATTGGTTTTATATACAATCAGATAAATACTCTAGCAATGACTTGTTTGCGTATTGTAGTAATTTACATATCAACCTAGTACTAGTATTAGAGTTGAAACATTGAACGCAAAAAGTTATAGGACTGGACAAATGGTAGACGTGGGGCTATTAAATAAAAAAGTTGCTTCCCTTTTGTTTCCTCGAAGACACATTAGTTCGAATAACTTACTTCTCTCTCATTTCAGACAGCATTTCTACTAAATCGGTCCTGGTATCTCCATCACCCTTGTCTGTTGATGATGATTTTGTCTGACATATGGTTGACCAGGCGTCCTTTATGTTGTCTTCGATATGTTTTAACTTCTGCATAGCCTCATCCTTATGTTTTCCTGACTTTTTCCTTAAAAATATTTGAATGTATTTATTCCGACTTCTTTACAGCCTTTTAAAATATAAATTGTACAGCTACGAACTGAGTATCAAAATTGCTATATACTAACTCAAAAAATAATGTATTTGGAAGTTTAGATAGAACCGTCTTTGTCATTTTAAGTGAATAGCAACTTCATTTCGATTCGTGCAAATAAGTTTGGACGCAAATTTGAGTTTGGTTTTCATTTTAGGGCCACGCATTTCGGCTGGTCAGAAGAGATACTTCGTATAGATTAAAACGACATAAAAAGAGAAAGAAAATATTGGATGAGAAAACAATGTACTACGACCAATAAGTTATCTATAATTCAAATCATTAAAAAGATAGTATTTCAAATATGCATTCTTACGAATCCACCTTTCTAGCATTTCTTAAGCTGGTAAGTTTAGAACGTATTTGCTTCAATTTGTTGACGTTTCCCTTCACCACTGTCTCATTTTCATTTTGTTGTTGAATCTTTGAAGCATTTTCCAATTCCTGTACTTCATTTTCTAGTTGTTGTATCACATTGTGGACATTTTGCATATCTTCGGTTACTCTTAGTAATAAAACAAAATACGTCCTTTTCAAAAATTACCGACGAGCATTTAAAAAAATACCCGAATCTGTAACAGGTTTGAAGTTAATCTCACTTATAATAGAAAGTACAGTGCAGCTTCGATTTAAAATGAAACAGCTGCAATACTTGTAAATAAGTAGTAATTTGCAACTGGTTATTTTATCTAGTGAAGACAGTATGCCAATAAACATTATGTCTAAGTTTAGTGATTATTGTGTAGAGAATCTGAGACAGACAGCGAAGTGTGCTAATCTAGAGAAATTTATGCAATTTAAGCGTTTTATCTGCGAGGAGCATGGAACGATCATAAAAGTGTACACTGTTATTTTATTGAACTTAACCAGGATATTATACTCTTTAACTTTGGGGCAAGGTTTGGGGCGATGACTAGATGAATACATATTTAAGCTGCTACTTATGCTAAATGTCTGTTATACAAGTGTAATAACTCTGTAATAGGCCGGTAATTCTATCCAGTTTGATATCATATGATGCATTGCATGTTGGTTGATGATTGGATATAATAAAACTACTCACATAAGAGCGAAGTAAATAACTACTGGCTGACTGGATCATCTGGGCAAAACAATATGCTTCAATAATTAGTGATGACTGGATAATACTTTTTCCAGAAAGAGAACGGACAGTTCAAATATGGTGAATCTTCCCAAGTTCAATGGCAATATCTCCCGAATGCCCTTTGCGATCATGCTGGTTATCAAACCATGCTGATATATTAAGTCAATAGATACTTTTACTAGGTAAAGGGATGGTTAAATAATCTAATGTAGAGGAGTAACAACAGAAAAAGTAATCGTCCTCCAGGTGAACAAAATACCCTGTCTCTTTTGATGGCAGTATAAATATTGTAACACTTACTTCTTTTCTATTTGCGACAGTACTGTCAAGTAATCTTTCTGGTCTCCTTGATCTGCATTACTGCTGGGGAATTCGTCTTCACCGAATGCTGACACAACTTTTATCACGCCTTCTTCAAAAGAGCTCACTCTTCTAGTGTTATCATTTTTTTCTTTGGCTGCCTTTTTTCTGAAAGAAAAAGGTAGAGGACTTGTCCTTGATAGTCGGACTGTACTCGTAGCAAGTTATAATTCATATCAAATATGTATGACATTTATCAGTTTACGAATAACCAGAATATAACAGAATAGGCTTCCTCAGAGAACTTCTTTTTATATTGTGTTCATCTCTCCGGTTACAACTACTTCTTAATATATTATCGTTACTGTTGAGTTATTCACTAGTTTTGTACCCAACATTTAATTTAATGCATTTAGACGTATAATAAGAATGTTCTCCAACATTCGCGAACGGATATTAGTTTTCAACGTTATCAGTGAGTTTAGCATGTGTTCGTATTTAGTGAGAGCTGGTCCATAAAAGAGCGGAGTTTAGTTTCGCCAAATTGTCATTTTTATTATTACTAAGTACGAGGGTCAGTCAATAAGTTATGATAATTACCCTATGGAAAATTCATTATTCAAGATGCGCTCCTGACAATTTGTGTGTATGTCCATCTTTAGTTACTATATTCATTTAAGGTAGTAGACCCCTAATGGGCACCAATTCAAATCATTATAGGTTTAATATTTTCTTAATCTGTATCATTTCCAGGATTTAAAAACAAATT
>JAUMHA010073866.1:0-18747 GCA_032359765.1 Saxidomus gigantea
TTCTACGCATGCCAGCCATTATTTTTTCACCTGAAATTGAAATGCTAGGTTTAGAACTAAATACAGCAATACATATTTAGCAGTATGTTCACCTGAAACCTTTTGAAATTATCTCCAAGCTAAAAGGATACTTAGTAGTTACTTACATAATAGAACAAAAGCCTTACCCCCATCACCCCGCCCTCAAGAGCTGTTCCAGGGGCAAGTAAGCTTGGCTACCCATACTCGAAACTGAGATACTACTGATATTGTACTCTCTGCTTGCATTTTTTAATAACTTCAAAAACATATCTCCAAATAATAATTTTGATACATAGTTTTGATGTCTGTGCAAAATAAATTTTGAAAAGTTCAGGTGGATCTATCTTTTGTTACAGATGTGTGCAGGCCCATGTAATTCTCACTTGCAAATTAATTAAATCTCACTCATAATTAGGCATCTTTTCCACCAGCTGAATATTTGAAGTCAAGTTGTGCAAAAGACTAGAGTCATCATTTTAACACAAATTTTGACCTTTGACCTTTAAGTATGAACTTGACCTTGACCCACAAAACAATTCCACCCTGCCTACAATATTAAGTGGTTACTTGATATATTCACTGCTACCTTTGGGTTATCCAATAGAAACATTTTGGGAAAAATTATTTTTGCATCTTGACCTGAAAGTGTGACCTTGACCTGATTGTGTTCAAATGCAATCCTAACCTTATCAATATAAGCTAACTACTCACCAAGTTTGATGTTGCTACACCAGTGGTAACAAAAACCTTCTAGAAGAAATGCAAATTACAAAATTATGCCCACCTAATTTTACCCCAAACTGAACACCAGATTATGTCTGTTGGAAAGCCTGGACTTTTTTTTGCAATAAAAGGATTCTTGAAGTTTGCAATGTGATAATAAAATGTGCTCAGAATGTGCCTGAAGCAAAGAAGTGATTTCAGGTGTTGTAAAGCATGCATAATTTAGATTTTACTATTGATATAAAGAATCGTAAATGAAAATCCTACATTACTTTCAACCAATAGTGAAATCTATACATGTACAGTATCAATCCTCGATTCTAAAGTGTAAAATTTCCGCCAAAAGCGACAAGACAAAGATGTTTGAAACAATTTTTTTCAAACGATGCCAGACGGCGAGAAAAACGTTCTTACTCATTTGTTTCAATGCACATAAAGAGCACGTAACCAAATCGGAAGACGCAAACATGTCTTCCTTCCAATTTGTCAACCCTCGTATTTGAAAATAAAAACTATTCAACTTAATTTCTCTTTTATCTACATTAACAACTCTCTTATCATGCAGTTAGTATGATATGCAGTCTATACTAAGCATTCTTCCAATGTTATTAGACAATAATATAAGACAAAACGTCATTGATGTACATGTATATAATCATTATATTTATATTATATATATACATAAATGTACAAAAAAAGCAAACTAACTGTGACATTAAACTGTTCCAGATGAGCTTAATAAATCTTTATGGAAAAGCTCTATTTCATAGGATTTGTCTTTGCAGATTTAATTTTTAGCATTATGTAAAGCAATTTCGAATTTTTTTTTTTAAATCAAATTAAAACAACATCCCATTATCAGAGCTGGTTTAATGACAGTATGTTTGCAATTTCAAACACTGAACACAAAAGAACACAAGTTCTTTGACACAGGACGCAACATTTTAAGCTGACCGCACACTGCATTTTTGCAATTCACTTTGTTTATTTGAAGCATGCTGGGTGGCTTACGCAAACGCATGTTCATGTCACACGACATGCGAACAAACGCAACATACGCTCAGTGTGCATATTGCTTCATGCGCCAATACAGTTTGCATGCAGAGTGACGTTTCTAAACCATAAACATTAAAATCTCTTCTCCCAATGATCAAAATGACTTGAACCAATTTTGTTCAATCATCGAGGAAATAACAGGTAGACCAATTTTCTTTGAAAATTTCTTTGCTCTGGGAATATTTCTAAATAAGACCAGGACCGGAGGCAAACAATTCAAGAGTACCTTTTACTTAAATACAGGTCTACTGTATAACATACATTTTTTTCGTTCCAATAAAGGGAGACCAGTTTTGGAATAATGCTGAAAATTGACATCTGTCAAAATGACCATACTAATAGTATTCAACTATCTAACAACATTTAACAAATGTCCATTCTTAGACAGTAAGACCATCACTCCATATTTTATGAAGATAATCTAGACTGGGAACATAACTCAAAGCCAAACTTGTACAGTATCCATTTCCTGAAAAATCAATTTGTGTCTTAGTGCCAAATTGTATGTCATGGTCTTCATGGCAAGTACAGGAACCCATCACCAATCAAGCAGAGCACTTGACAATACATACCTCCTTGTCTAGTCATCACTTGTACTGGTATAGACAGTGGGCCTTGGCCCATGCTAGAGTATGCCAGCACGCAGATGGTGTAGGTACTATTGGGGATCAAACCACTAATGGTAGTCATCTTGTTGTCCCATGCAACTTCCTGGTTCATCCACAGCACAATTGGTAGGTCTGGGTTGGTTGTGTAAAACACCTTGTATCCCTAAAAAACAGTGAATATGAAACAAGGGTAAGTAACATTGATTTACTGAATATCAAATTGTGTTTTTAATAAGTTTAAATGATGTTTACCTTATTTTTACTTTTGCTTATTTTTGAGACATGATCTCACAATGATTTCTGTCTTCAGGTTGGACATGATGCAACAGTATGTGAATAAATCTGACATTGTCAATTCTAGATTAATAAATTAATAATTAATAATTAATAAATTGGTATTTGAAAACTTGCAAAATTAACTACTCAAGAATATGAAGAGGTTTACAGTATGCTACCTGCTGCAAAACGTTCATGCTTAAATAATGCAGACTTTGCATGTTGAATGCATCAGGATTGTACTGAGAATTAAATGCTCATACCAGTAGTCACAATACACAGGCTAGACTAGCCAAATGCCTGATACACAAACAAGATCAGCCCAGCATGAATATATAAACAAGAACATTTCTAAGTCAGCATTACCAAGGATAACCATCTCTGTTTATTTCATTAATACACTGATAGTCTTTGAGACACCTCTTAACATAGGCTGCAATAATGTTTGACAGATAAGCTTTCAGTACACAATTCACCTAAATCTTGAACACGGTACCTCGCCATTGAGTGTACCAGTTCTCGTAGAGCTATTGTTAACAGCTATTCATATTAATAATTCATTAAATCATATATCCAGTTACATATTTTACACTAACAGTTTGAAAAATGATGAATATTTTGCTGATTTTTATCCCTGGAAAGTTTGTAGTTACTGAAGCGGGAAGAAAGCTTTTGTCACCAGGAATAGCAACACCAGCCACTCCACGGATCATGTTAAAACCAGCATCGATATTAAAAATACGTTTCATTTATTTGAAAACTGTGAAACTTCAAAAAGTTCTGGTAAAACATGCTACTAAATTGAATCAATCTATGTCTGTGAAAAACAGGACAAGATAACTTCAGCACAGCCTTTTAATGTGTCAATAACAACAGGAAAACTACATGCTGTTTGAATACTTTAAATAAAATGAAATCAATGGTCTTAAAAGTTTTCTGCTGATGACCTAGTTGTACTTCCTCTGTTTCTGGGAAGAATTAAGTTTTCTCTATTGAATTTATGGTTCGACATAATACAACAACATTGTTTGCTCGTACCCTTACCCATGAAATTATCAAATACAAAATATAATTAGATATTCACAGCATTTTTCAGCTGTACTTCTGCTTAAGGTATATAACATGTTCTTAAAATTTTGACCAATTCCAATCTTGTTATGTATGGAACAGTACTTATGAAATTTGCAACTTTCTAACACAACAAGTTTTAATGCAACAATAGTTATCATTTATGAAAAAAAACACAAAAGTTATCATTTTTGTTACCATTTATGACTAAAACAAAAGTTATCATTTATGAATAAAACAAGAGTTATCAAACCCGAATAACGCCATTTGGTATCTCCGGCTCATCCCAGTCAATTCTGATGGTTTGCAGGCTGTGTGGCCGAGCTCGTACATATCTGGGCGCTGATCCTGGGGCTGTAAAGGGCAAAATATAAAACAAAATTAGTACAAAGACTTTTAATGTTATGGTTACTGAAAAGATAAACTGTGAAAAATGTGTTACAGAAATAAACGGGGGAATGCAAACTTTAATGAAAATCAACTTTAAATTGTTTAATTTAACAAGGACACAATATAAGTTTTTAAATATCTTAGCTATTACATTCAAGACATTATTTTATTAGTTTTATTAAATTAATAATAGTTAATTAAAAGATATAATCTGAGAAGAAAATGCTGCAAATAGAAAACAAAATGCACTCTATACATGCAACAAACAGCAACATGCGGCAATTACGACAAAAAACATGCAACATCAATAGATGACTCTGTCTAATGAGAGCTCGTCCTTCCTTCGATTAAAAAACTATAAAACAAAACGAACTGTCGCCATAGGCGCCTAAAATACCCCTCTGATACTGAAAATGAGTAGCATTGATAAAAAGCTATTTATTAACATATATACTGTTATAAAACTTTCTAGTCCTGTGTATTGTTAACCAGTACATGTTGAAATTTTTTTTGAAGGAGGATCTCGAGCTTTTATATGCAAAGACTAGGGTTATTAAATATTTAAGGATACAACATGCAAGGTAAATAAAACAGCCTGGATTAAAATGTATAAGAGATAAAAAAAAAATGTGAAGCTAATCTTGTTGACTTCATAAATATTTAGAATTGTTTTGACGGTGGCCACTAATTCAGCCTTTGTCACAATCAGTCTCACATCCATTCAATCATGATCTGCATTGTTTACTATTCAGTCAGTAAATTGTACGTGATTTTGCATTAACCTTTTGAACAATGGATGGTAACGTCTGAACTGGGGTCCATTCGAAATATTTAACAGGGTTATCCACCCAGAGCAATCTCAGAGCCAATCACTTCTGAATAAATGTATCCAGATTTTATGTGGAGATATGCAAGACATTCTGATTAAATTAACAACTATCACTGAATTTTAAAGAAAATCAATCACTTTATTTCCGCACTTAATTTGTTCTTTTTGCTCCAAGGTTGCAGGCCTCTGGAAACTAAATGTGATGAAGAGAGGAAGTTAAATTCAAAGAAATTCAATTTCGATTACGACTGCGTTTTTATTGGATGACTAAAATAAAATCATCAGGACTGAAAAGATAGTGCAATAACGATGAGTATGCTTGGTGCAGAAATTTGGGGCCCTGAAATTTCACTTCTATAAAAACCAATTAAATGTGCATCTTAACAGAAATAGTAAGTGTAAAAACAGTACACTTTACTTGTCAATTTGGAGTTACATGAAGTAACAAATAAGAATGACATAATCGAAAGAGCCGACTTTAACAGATGAAATAAATAAACATAGAAAACAACCCATAAATTGGCGATCGACTTTACTCGCAAGACCTGACACTAAGAATAAACATTTCTTCCTAGTAGAGTTACTTGTCACAGAAAGCACTATAGAAAATAAAACGTCGACATAAAATATGAACATGTTACCCTGGTTCGGTTGGTGGTGGTCAGGATATTTGTACTTATGACCGGGATCCACTGTTTGCAATACAGGAAATAAATTTATTGTTACATATAAAATCATCAGCAAATGGCGAGTTCTGTAGATATTTTTTCCAGCATGGGACAGGGTATTTTATGTTGTTTTTTTTTTAAAGAAATATTTAGATACAGTAAACTCTGCTTGTAACGATGTTCAGGGGGACCAAGCTATTCATATCATTACATCAGGGTATCATAACAAAAACGGAGCACCAACTCCAATTAGAAGTGACATTATTGTAAGCGGAAGTAAAGTTTCAATTAAGAAAACAAGAAAGTTATGATTGCTCTATATCGCTTTCCTGAGTATCATTACAATTTAAAACAAGAAAGGAGGTAAAAGGTCATAATCTAGTTCAGGGGACATAATGTGAGGGCCACCAGACATTGCTATATGCTCTGGGCCATGCAGTTGCAGACAAGAAGATTTTGTTTTTATCCTACAACACTATTTTAAGACAAGCGACCCCAAGGACATGGTCAATTTTGATCCCAGGGGCATGATTTGAATAAACTCCACTGGACAATGTTACCCACATTAAATATCAGCTTTCATCCTGTCAGTTTTGGAGCAGATGATTTTCAAAGATGTTTGTATTTCTACTTCTGGTAGCTATGTTGTTCAGTCAACCAGAACCATTTGAATAAATTTAAGAGAGCTCAATGCCAAGATTTTTTTAGGTGAGTTTACTGAAATTCCATGAAGTGGTTTATGAGAAATAGTAATTAGAAGCAAATGTGGACCATGTACAACGGATATTCATCGATCCTAAAAGCTCACCCATAGCCACTGGCTCAGATGAGCTAAAATAAGAAACAACATTACAAATGTTCTGATCTTTATAAAAGCCATAAAATGTTAATAAAGCAAGACATTTAGAAGTCATACATGGAAGTGTTCATGAAATATACATGAAATAATTGTTCAACATCTCTTGATCCCAAAAATAAAGAAACACGTAAAAAATCATCGCTACCTTCCTTTGTGTTGACCTCTACACATGAAACATAGACATATTGCAATGAAACATCACTAAAATACCCAATGCCCTTGTTTTAAGAGATATTCATGTGAAAAAATTAAAATACCAAATGCCCTTGTTTTAAGAGATATTCATGTGAAAATATTATTCATTTTTATTGCTCTATCTTTATAAATTTGCTGGCTCACCAAAACACTATTAAAGGCAAGAAAACTGACTCGCACACCAAAACGTGTATCGTTTTAGCCATATTATCATAACATCAGATATCTTAAGAAGTGAAGTGTTTTAAATTGAAGTTATATGCAGGGCCCAAACGAAGTCCATAATTACATCCAATATATCGTTACAAGTGGAGTTTAGTGTTTTGAGAAACTTTTAAAACCATTACATCCCTCCAAGTGCAGCAAGGTTGCACCTGGTTTTAAACAAGGACTTGTAGCCATGTTGCACAAGAAGGGCCATCTGAAAGGAACACACTTCACCTAAATGATTCTTGCAAAACACACTATTTCTTACATATTAAGTAATAAGTGATAAAAACCTGGTCTGAACAAATTTCCAACTAAATTGGATCAAGTAAAAGCCAGTTGGCTTATCATAAAAGCTACTTCTTGTCACCAAGACTGAAAAATTCTAGTAACATCCAAAATAATATCACAACATTTAAAATGTTAAAAACACTGAAATAGAATGTTTTTATTTTTTATTTTTAAATTGAAATGTCACTTCAATCAGGTGCAAGAGATGAAGACAAGCTTGTCAGTGCATAGGAGGAACTTAGAGGCTCTACAATTTATTGTAAAAAATAGAACTTGTATAAGAAGGACAAACTTAATGAAACAGATGAACATCAAACAGAAAACAGCTAAAAAACATTTTTAATGTGTATCTGGTACTACTGATCAGTCTATTTCTGTGTTCTTTATTTCCCTGTATGGTCCCTTAACTGAGAAGCTGGCAACCAGCTGCCAGAGATGTGCACATAAAAACTAACTATTCCTGTTATTACACTCAAGTCTGGTACCCAGACTTTCCTCATTTAACTATTTTCAATAGACTGCAGGCCAGGTACCATAACTCCTTCATATGGCAGAACCATTCCCAGAATTTCCAGAGACAAAATTAATTTCTCTAGTGAACCTGATGCCTATTTTAATTACCGATCTTTTATCATCAGCCATAAAGACCTTGTAAGATTATAACAACAACAACAAGGTAAACCGCATAATTATTTCAGCAACATGTAAGCTGATTACACTGAATTGGTTACCAATAGATATAAGATATTAGTCTCAATCAATACTTGTGTACGAAGCATAATTTACATGTTGATCTTAAAATAGAGACATGCACATCCGTGCTTAGCAGCAGTGAAATGACTGCTGTCAGAATTGTATTGTCTCCGTATCTGCTATATACATGTAGATGCAAGAAGCCATGTATGACTAATCTTGTTTACTGTGTAATTGCAAACAATTACTATGCCACTAACTGCTGCAAATCTCCAAGTTCTAAAATATGTCAGATATGTATGTTACACTTTTCACCTAGAACAAAGTTTCAACATGTAACATTTAAGACACCTCTGACTGACAGATGCATTTTCAATAAAAATTGCACCCTTAAAAAGCTTCCAAAAAGTGTAATGTGTATTCACAGTTTATTCCTGTAGTATATATCTAGTGAGTGCACTATGTTTGATCTACACCATAATTTCATGTGGCTTGTTTATTGCATTTTGAAGATTGAGTATGCCATTTACCCTACATCGAAAGTTCTTTAATTAACCAGGTACATACATTATTTTAAAGCTTTTAAAAACAGTAGCAGCTTTTGCATCTTTTCTTCATTTTTTTTCATTAATCCAAATTGACTAAATCCAGATTGAGTTTTAACGTTTTCGTTGTGAAAACTGAATCAGTCAATGATTAATGCTGGAATTCAGCTATGGTCCTCTGTACCACACAGTTACCCCCCCCCACCTCCCTTTAGGCATGACTTGAACTATGTACAGCTGTATAACTATGTACAGCTCTAACTATGTACAGCTTTAACTATGTACAGCTTTAACTATAATTTGTACAAACTACTGAAACAATGTATCTCTCAATATTTTTTTAGAAGAATGCCTCTTAACACTGTTTTGTATTTGACGAACAAGGCCATTATATTTTAGTGGTTTGTTTTCACTACAGCCCACTTCTGGCACGAATTGCTTCCCTTCAATTTATTACTCATATCTTCATTAAAGACAAAACATTGCTGTGGTTTTTAGTTACAAACATTTCCATGGCAATCCTATTGTATGTGTTTTATACAGGTTTTATTTTCTCTTGGTTTTTGTATCTGCTTTCTGCTGTAGGTTTCCTATCTCTGTTTCATTCTACCTCATTAAAATATTTTGTTTCCAATTGGAGAATTTGTCTCAATTTAAATACTGTAATCTACCTGTTTTCAGGAAATTATAAATGCAATCAGGTTCTATGAAAATGCTGGTATTCACTCTAACTCAGCACCAGACCTATCAGTATTATTGTGTGTTTTTTTGTAACCAATTAGTTAAAAAATTAATTCTACTCATGTGCACATGTTGCCAGCAAAACCACGTGTTTGTTATCCAAATGAAAGTTTAAAATAAATTTTTCTAAACTGTATTCTGTCAGCATTGTATTCTGACAGTGTTGTATCACATAAATTCGCTGAAAAAACTGTTCAGCAATAGTACAGGGAAACTCTGAAAGAAAGAAACGTTTCCCCTACATAAAAAAGGTTTCTGAAAGTTCTTTCTTCTTTCAGAGTTTCATACCAATAAATCGCTATTTTATCTCACTTTTCTACATGCAAAATCAGATGTAAGCCAAGATATTTTTTTCCACCAATCTTCATCAGCCAGGGTGGAGCAGGATATCTAGGTTTATCAGTTTAGTTAGGATTGTCTAATCTACTATCCTGCAGTTCAATGAAATATCTTCCTGGGCCTCCCTGAAACTCAACTTTGATATTTCACAATTAGGACCTAATGAATTTTGATTCTAGATGAGTAATACACCCTGAATTGAATTCATGTGATCTAAAAAGGCGTATTCATAATAAAAAAGGATTAAGAAAAAGAGTATGAAAAAGACCATCATTTCTGCATAATGTTTTTTTTCAGATTTTTTGTATTGAGTGATATTTTTAATCATTTACTTCATGGATTATGCCTTTTTGTGCAATTAGTTCAGACATTTAAGCCATCACTTATTGCTAGAGGACTTAATCATGCTACATTTTCACCTCGACACTTACAGGGATTACGTGTAATGTTTGTCAATGAGTTGATAGGCAGTCAAGAGCGGGTGGACAGTCGGGTTTCACACTTTTCACACTCTGCTATGTCTTTACATAGTAACTGAACACTGTACTTTTCTGTGGGTTCAAGGCAATGATTGTAGTACAGTTCTAAATGGAACTGCCAATGAAACTATGAGATGATCACTGTAGTGTGTTGGGATTATATCTAATACACTGTCAACTAAATCTCTGTTCACAAACAGAAGATCCAGAATCCCACCTTTACGATGTGTAGACTGGTCCACCAACTGATGAAAGCCGTAATATCGGGTTAGAAATATGAAGACTTTGGTACTTCGGTTGGCTTTCGCTAGATCTATGTTGAAATCACCTACAATAAATGTAGGAATGTTTTGTGGTATTCTTTGCATGAGCTTTTCCAAATCTGGCAAGAATGCACGTAGGGAAGATCTTGGATTGTTGTAGACTGACAAAACAATTGATATCATATTGTAATCTGTTACATGGCAAAGAAGAACCATTTGGTATTCAATAGCAAGATCTTGGTATATGTATTGCTTAAGCACTCTTAGGTCTTGGCGAATGTACATAAGTAGGCCACCATGCCTATGTCCTGAATAGCTGGATTTGCTATCTGATCTAATAGAGCTGAAGTTGTGAAATTGAGGTATGATGTCATGTGATATTAACCAAGTTTCATGGAGGCAAAGTATTTGCAGGTTGTTGATGTCATTTTCTTTCAAGAAACAGGATGTATGAGGCTTCAGACAATTGATATTGAAGCTCTGGAGTTTTAAATAAACATCTGAACTTTTGAATGTAGAGACTGGTACATATGGCGAAAATGGGGATTCTTTTTTCATGCGATTCATTTCACTAAGTGACGCTTTGTTGACTTTGATCTTTGTAACCGATACCTCATCTATAAAGTGTAATCCAGCCATGTCTTTTGTTCTGCTGATGGCAGTGTAAAATTGTCCGTGTAAGAAATTTCCTGTTCAGGACACAACTACAGAATCTTCTGTTTTTCCCTGTTCTTTATGTATGGTAACACCCCAAGCAAGAGAGAGAGGAAATTGAACTCGCTTTGTTGTGACTTTTGATGACTTCTTACTAAAGTAAACAGGTGTTTCTACAGTTGAAATAGGTGTAGATATCTGGTCAGGCAGAATTCCTTTGGAAGCAGTTCTACATTTTTTACCAACTCTCTCATCATCAAATTTGACAAGAATGTACTTGGGCTTAAATGAGTCAGCATCTTCATTACCTGTGTAGTTAGGTATAAATCCTGTGACCTCACCAGATGCTGAATTCACCAGGCCATCTGAAATATCTGTATTTTTTGTTAGAACGACACGAGCTCCAACAGCAAGTTCTAATTTTGTTTGGAGGCCACCAGCGTCTTTCTGAAATTCAGACTTTTCAATCCTTTGTGTCTGTTCATCTTTTTTAGAATCAACAGCTGTGAAAGTGAAGTGTTTATTTTTTAATTTTCCTAACATCTCATCATTGTGTTGGTTCTTAAGTATGTTATAGGTGAACATGTGGATACTATTGAACGGATAGTCATCAGAGGATTTACAAATTTGGCGAGATTTTAAAAGATTTATGTCGTCATCAGTTTGTTCACCAACTCGTAGTCTATTTAGTAAATCTGCAAACTTTCTGTCACCTTTTTGACGCTGAATTTCAGTCAGCTCCACAATCTTGAAGAGAGATGTCCACAGCGAGCCATATATTGCAGCAATTTCATCGGATGGTGGAAAGTAAACTGGTTTTTGTGCTACAGCAGGAAGTTGCATGAGATCTCCAACTGCAAGAATCGAGGCACTACCGAAGGGTTCACTGTTGCCCATAACACCACAAAGCCTTCTGTGAATCGTCAACAGCATGTCAGCACTTAACATGGAAACTTCATCAATTACAATCATTTTAGTGTCACCTATTGCTTCTTTCATAGCTGCTAACTTTTCTGTGGAGAGAGGTATGTAGTCATCAAGTTTGCTTTTGTGGAGTGGTAGATGAAACGCTGAATGACAGGTATGACCTGCTATGGTATATGCAGCTGCTCCTGTTGGGGCACAAACCAATACATGACCATCGTTAACTTGGTTGTTTCTTGCAAATAATCGTTTAACAGTCTGACAATAGTTCTTACAAGGAAACTCTAACCCACACCTGCCCCGCCTGTTAGGAAAATTTGAAAAGGTTGTGTTTTTTTGCCAGTGTGAGAAAGTGCCATTGCTGTTGCCTAGTGTACGATGTATTGATGCAGTTGATATTGTTGGGTGTTTAAGGACATGATCATGTTAATCCATTCATCATTGGTAACATCTTCAGTTGATAGAATATATTCATGTGGAACTAAGCCAGCATCAGCTGTAGCGGTATTTACAGTTTCAGTATCATACGTTATGGATATTCCTTTCTATTTCAAGGCCTTCAATTTCTTCCTCGCTCCTAGCTTGTTCAGTCTGTGGAGCAACAGTCACCCAGTTGTCATCTGGAATTCCATTGTCTTCAATGTCTTGTAACACATCTTCTAGTTCCTCAGTGTGATGTTCATAGTGTTTTCTGTTTTGTTGGATAGCATCATAGTTTGATTCATAGCTTTCTTTATATGAACCCAGTAACAGATCTTCTGTTTCTTTTCTCCATGGAAAGTATAGCATCAACTGTGAATGAAAATAGCTCTCAGGGTGTTTCTTAATGGACCACTGGTGATATCTGATGATTGCCGGTGTACTTCTTTTATTCATTTTCCCAAGACCATCTCTCAGTTTGATAGTGACAACTACATGTACATTAATTTGGTCTTCCTGTATTTCAACAGAGTCATCCTCTTCTTCATTTTCTTTCTGGGAACGTCGGTATGAGCGTCTGTAATTTGCAACAAATTCTGCTAAGCACATGTCATCTAATGAGTTGGGTCTAGCTGAATATCTATCTAATAGACCTTTCTGGTATACATCAGGATCATCATCATCCATATTCTCAATTAAGATCATGGGTTTAAAAAGCCGAGTACGATTTTCAGGTAAATCAGTAGGGACAAAAGAGCTTCTCTTGAGCCTCGTGTTAATGGTAAAGATAGGAGTCGGTAAACAGCTTCCTGAGCACTTATTTCTCGGTGTGTAAGAAATTTATGAGCTACATTTTTCATGGTTTGTTTAGTACCAATATGCTGTGAACTTGTATTCACTGCTTTGAGGACATCTCCAAGTGTCTTTTCTGGTTTAGATATGTATGAAGCTAGGTACATTACACAGGAGTAGACATTTGTGACAAATTGAACATCAATATTTGCCTCCCAGCTCTTCATTAAAATTGTGTTGTAGTTGTTTACATTAGCTTCATATGGCTTTCTCTTGAAAACAATTGCTGGTTGTCCACTTTTGGTTTTAATCCAGTGCAAGGCATTAATGTACAGCTGTTCAGTAACATTGGCTTTATTTAGAACTTCTTCCATAGATGTATTTTGGTCTATGTTATCATCAAGCTGTTCATACACGGATGTCAGAGCAGCAGAAAAGACCTTCTGCATATGTGATGTTGGGGGTGTTTCTAAGGGTTTAAACACTAATGTATCATTCACTGGTGGTCGAGGGAAGTTAAACCTGCAGGTTTTTCCATGCTTGCGACAGGCTACAGAATGAGTGTGTCTCTGCACTAAATGCAACAATTCATACAACTCAATATCATCATCTGGAAGCTGGCAAGACACTTTGTTGTCCATGAAGTCTCTTATTTCATGTTCCTCATTGTTCTCGAAATTGGGGGCATTGTTTACCCAGGCCAACATATGAACATGTGGTGATCCACGATGCTGAAACTCTATCCTGTATTTGTAGTCAGCTACTTCACCGAGAGGGTTCAGCTGTTTGTTCATAAGGATATACTTGAAGAATAGTTGTACTCTATTGTCAAAATGCCTGGCAGCGGTGACAGGGTCAGAACGCAAGTATCTGCATTTTTCTTCCCAAGATAAGCTCAATACATCGTTATTAGTTAGCTGTACACCTTGTTGTTTAGCTATGACTTTAATTGTGTCTGGCCATTTCAGATCAGCTGCTGATAATGTGATAAACCATGTACAAGGCCCTAACTGCCTAATCATTCCAAGCAGGTCGTAAAAAAGCTTATTGAAATATGCAGGAGAGCCACGAATCTTTTGGAGGAAATGTATCCCGAGATCATTTCTTACAATGCCAGCTACTTTATCTTTGAGTTCTCTAGCAGTGACATTTTGTTCCCTCCCTTTTCGCAGGCTGATATTTATGCTGTCACTAACTTTTTTTGCTTCTGTTCTGTACTGGGCATAGAAAATGTAGTCTATGTTTCTGGCAAAACGTCTATCACAGTTGAGAATTCTTGTTTGAAAATACTTTTTCAATGATTTTTTTTGGTCTATCAAAGGAAAAACCAAACCTACCTGTTAGAAAAAGCTGAGGGAAGGTTAACTCTTCTGCATCTTTATCAGAAATGAAGCTTTGTGGTTTCTTTCCTTCTCCTGGTGCAATGTTCAAAATATGTTTTTGTTCTGCAACAATATCTTTTAGTTGAATACACGAGTCAAACGGCAAGCCACTCAGCCTTGTTCGTTCATCTTCAATCTCATTGTCCTGCTCTGCTTGGGTTTCCTGATGGTCAGCAGATATATCAGCTGTGCCACTGTCATTTCCATCATGTTCGGATATATTCTCAGTAACTGGTTTTGTCACTAGGGAGTCCCAAAGGTCTTGGTCATGTTCACAGCTGTCCTCTATCCAATTTTCATTTAGCAAGACATCTTCGTAGAGTGGATTATGAAGATCATACTTTAAAATGTGAAGAGCAGTCCTTATTTTGTCTGGCCTAATTGTTTGTGTAAAGACATGACCTCTGTACATTAATTTCCGCTTTACTTTAACAGTAATGAATGTCTCTGAAGATGGAACTCTAGGCAGAATGGAGACTAATTGTTCAGGTTCAATTGGCACATTGACAACACATCCATGCACTGCTTTCTGCTTGTCACGTGGTAGAGCTAATATTTTCATGAAAGGAATTCTTCTTGATATGAAAACAGCCTCAAGAGAGTTCAATTCATCAATCTGATGAGGAATTTCATCTATTTCTAGACCATTAACAACAGCTAAATTAGGTACAGTTTTTGCTTTTAAAGCCTTGTGGCAGGAAAAACAGATATATTGTTTGGGCTTGCCGTTCCCGTTCATTTCTCTGTTGTCTCACGTCAGAGTCTTTGCGCTTTATTCTCTGGGCTTCACGTTCCCGTTCATTTCTGCCTTCTTTTACAGGAGAGGCTTCGCGCTTTATTCTCCGAGCTTCACGATCCCTCTTGTTTCTTAGATTTCTTTCGAAAGACATCTCGCGTTTTGTCCTTTTCCTAATTTTATCTACTTCTTTACATTCAGCCCTTTCAACTGAAGTTTCACAAGCTCTTTTCTTTTCAATTCTTTGCTTTTCCTTAACATTTCTGTTTAGGGTTTTCTCTGATTTACTACAGTGTTTTGCAATATTAGCAGGTTTATAAACTAAATGTTTCACTTTACTAGCACTTTGATTTTCATATTCTATTTGTTGAGTCTGATTTTTCATTTGATGTTCAGTAGTTTTTTTAGTTTGATCATTGAAATATATCTGGAAGTTTGTGTAAGGATCATTTGTAGTTTGATTTGTGCCGAGCATAGAATATTCCATAGGAGAATTCAACTGAACACTTTTTTCTGGGAATGATTTTACTTCACCTTGTAATAAACACTGACGTAGGTGTTGTCTCGCCTTTGATATATCATAGTCTATGAATTCTGGATCCTTATCGAGGTAACAGGAGAAGGCAAAGCACACTGCCATCACACCACACAAGGGTTCATATTGTTGCTGAGTAACTTGACTGTATATAACATTAGATGTCTTTGCTTCACCATATACAAGTTTAAGCTGTGGAACCACTTGCTCATAATGAGCTGGAGACATTAATAAATCATACACACGGACTTCATTAGTTTGTGGATAATAGCAAGAGGTAACCCAATGTCCAGGTAATGGGTGAATGTTAATTGAGAATTTGTCATCTGGTAGAATAGGTTTAATTGCAGTTGCAGAGTCATTTTGATTAGCATTTAGAGTGAATTGTATTTCAGCAGGAGTGAAATATCCTATGTATGGTTCCAGGTTATCATCACACATTGATTTCACAAGATTAAGAGATGCTATGATGATGTCGTCAGGAATCTCAGTGTTTCTGTTTCCGACCATTGCTGCCAACTGAGAGGGAGAATACAGTACATGAGCTTGATCTATTCCATGAACCTAAAATAAAGAGTTAACAGATATATTTGTGCAAAAAGTGTTATTAGTTTGTGATGACAATTAAAACAAAAGTAGCATTGCTAATCATTAAAGGTTTGAATAAAAGATTAATATCGTCAACTGTGCTGTTTTGTTAAACAATATAAAGAGGAGTATCAAAATAGCCAGTATCAAAGCATTTCATGAAACCGTTTGATTACAAATTTCCTGTATCCTCATCTGCAATGATTATTCTTTTTGTTATCTAATTTGTTGACAAATCCGAATGAGGGTCTAATAGCCAGAATCAAAATAAAAAATTTGAATTACCAGTGTGGCAGTGTGTGTGTTGGTAGCACTTTCAGATGCAGATGCAATAGTGCGTGCCAATTGTTTCCTCTTTCTTTCTCTCTCACGTTGTGCTCTGTTCATTGCTGTGAGTTACATCAACCTGAAATTGTTTTATTTCTTTAATTATACATAAACAAAAACCAGAGACTGGCTAAAAAGGAAGTGCAAATCTCAGAAAGGCTAGAATAAGGTTCTTTTGCAGTTAGTAGTATGTCTATTTATCTTTTTGTTTATAAATAGTTTTAAAAAAAATGCGAATAAGCCAAAGTATACAAAAACAGGCGGTTGTAAATGACTTGTTCTTAAAGCATCAGGTAGAGGCAGTACAATATAAGAAAAATTCAATGGGCATTATACATTTCAGAATAAATCAGAAAACAATGGTGAACTGATGTAATAAAGATGCTATTCCATAAGAACCTTGTTCCACCTTTGAAAACTACAATTATTAACAAAAATAGATAATGTGGAAAAGTATTACTTTCATTATCAACAAAATAATGGAAAACTATTACTTTCGTTATTAACAAAAATACTGAATGTGGAATGGTATAGATAACCAGATATTCAAATATAGCATTAAGGAAAAGTAAAGGATTAATGTACAAACATAATGTATATATAGCAAAAGGCACATTAAGTAGTATACGAAATTGTGTCCTAAGCAAGAAAATGTCACACAAGATGTTAAACCAGGTATTTAAATATAACATTCAGGAATTTAAGAGAATGGTGTATAAACAATATGCATATATAGCAAAAGTGTTATACAAACTTGTATTCTATGCAAGCAAATGTGACACAAGATGTTAGACCAAGTATTCAATGTAGCATTCAGGAAATGAAAGAGAATGGTGTACAAACATGCATATATAGCAAAAGGCACATAAAGTGTTATACAAAATTGTATTCTAAGCAAGCAAATGTCAAACAAAATGTTAAACGATGATTTCTTGGGGAAATATCAGTGAAAATGTGTTCCAAGCAAACAAATATCAAACAAGATGTGAAACGATTATTTCAGGGATTGTGTGTCACACAAGATTTTAAATGTTAATGATTTCAGGCACACAAGATATAACGATTTCCGGGGAATTGTACTGTTTGTCATGAATAGAGTTTTTATACATTCAGGCTCTACCATGAGAAAAAAATCAGTTTGTATGTCAAATGTATAGGTCACACAAGATGTTAAATGATGATTTCTAGGAATTTTCGGCAAATTCACTGTGTGTCATGAGCCTCCTCAAATTGATGTTTCTTATATGCAGTCTGTTCTATGCTTCCGGCAGGAAAAATCAGCTCTTCCATGATTTTTGGGGATAAAGTCAGTTTGTATGCCAAATGTAAAATGTAACACAAGATGTTAATGATGATTTCTTGGAAATTCTACTGCTTGTATGCACAGATGTTTTGTCACACAAGATGACATACAGGCTCGTCCATGATTTCGGAGGAAAAAATCAGCTCTTCCATGATTTTTGCTGATAAAGTCAGTTTGTATGCCAAGTCTAAAGTGTCACACCAGTGTTAATGATGATTTCCTAGAAATACTACTGTTTGTATGCAAAGATGTTTTGTCACACAAGATGTTAAAGCAGGTATTCAAATATAACATTCAAAACAGAAAGAGAATGGTGAACAAACATTATGCATATATAGCAAAACACATATAAACTGTTGTACAAAATTATGTTAAACGATGATTTCCTGGGAGAAATCAGCGAAAATGTGTAGGCAAATGTTACACAAAATATAAAACGATAATTTCCAACAAATTCTGCTGTTTGTCATCAGCCTCCTCAAAATTTCCAACAAATTCTACTGTTTGTCATCAGCCTCCTCAAAATTTCCAACAAATTCTACTGTTTGTCATCAGCCTCTTCAAACAGACGTTTCTTACACGCAGGCTCTTCCATGTCATCATCAAAGATAGATGTGAAAGACTCCATCTTCTTCTGCATTGTTGCCTGGGTGTGCAATAGGTACTTTTCTCGTTTCTGCAACGATGCCACTTTCTGCTGCAGTCCACCACTACTTGTCTTGAGAGTGTTAAGATGGTACTGAATCTGACGGTGCTTAACTTTATTCATGTTTCTTATTTTCTCAAGGGTTTTTGAGACTTCTTTAAGTTCATTTTTGGAGAGATGGTACATAGC
>JAUMHA010073977.1:7964-18738 GCA_032359765.1 Saxidomus gigantea
ATATACTGAAAGTACAATGTAGTTACGATCCATACAATAAATATTACTTACAGTAATGGCAGTGGGAAAATACCGCAAACTTTTTCAGTTATGATCGATAACTGTTTTACTTTTGAAAATAACTTTAAAATTAATTTCATTTCAAAAAGAAAAAAAAAATCGTTCTATACTAGAATGTGGTATTTAGCAAAACTTTTTCTCTTATCATTAAGCTGTGCCAAGACTTAAGGTTACTTTGGTGGTACATTTATACATAGCAAGAAAAACACAGCAAGTGCAGGATGGTCATATATTGTTTACAAGCTCATGTAGTTAGTATAGTATGCATATCTTATGAAAATCAATCACATTTCAGATTTGACTGCAAGTAGACGTCTGTTTGATTGATGTTATATAAATAAGTAGGATCCTTTTGAATATGTTTAGGTAAGTTTGCTCTTTAGACCAGTTACTATGGAAATTGCAAAACAAATGTAGAAGGCTATTTTGTTGTGTTTTAATGTTTGTTTTTATTCGGTTTGGATAGTTTTTAAACATTTCACGTTTTCTGTTGCAATGTAGGTCAAGAATTCTGAAAATTAGTTTTGTCAAAAACCTGTAATACTATGTACAGAAAATACCACTTATATTTCAAATTAATTTTAACCATTCATGTACATGATGACCTGCTACATGTCATTCTTAAAGTGACAACCGTCTCTAGTAGGTATCTCTATGATATATGAACCATCCTAATGTGCCAATCCCCTGTGAGTAGAATTTATATGGAGACAGATCTCGACAGTCTGATAGCCCTGAACGAATATCATAAAATCAGCCAGGGGAATTTCACTTCCCTTTCGTCTCATTTACATTCCCCTTTATTCCTGTCATTTCTTAAATTGTAATTGATGCAGTTAAAGCAGGGAATTAAATATTTCCAACAGAGTGTATGAGAATCTTGAATGAAATGATTAAATGAAACAAAGATTAATTATTATCACAAATCAAACAGCTGTTTATCTCGCGTCCCTCGAGATTTGGCGACATTTCTTGAGAAAGTCGGGATTAGCGCTGATGCTCGACTGATGAAGATCGGATTGAATTTTAAAACAATGATCCCTTCTCTTATGCTTGAATGGGTAATATTTTGTAACATTTTAAGAATCAATTTGACAGTTTAATGAAAATAATCCATTGCAAAGGCGTGTTTGAGGTCTGTAGGGACACGTTTTATCTGATAATGATGACGATGCTATCCATCTGTTAGCCCTAATACAGAATTGCTTATTAAGAGATTTTCTGGTAGCCTGTAACTGTTTTTAAATGGCATAATATCAGGGGGGGGGGAGAAATGTTAATCATATTTTGATAAATACGTTAAAGCAATTAGACGAGGTAGGTAGGAACGTATTCAGTATTAATACTAGAAATCTTCTGTACAAGAAAGCTTAGTAACGCTTGAGTTTTTCCAAACAAAGTTGTCATATGTCAACGCATGTAGGTCTTAATATCTTAACATGTGGTGCAAGAAACAAGAAACAGATATACATAAGAAAGGCGATATAAATTTAAAAGAGAAAATAAGTGTGAGTACTGTTACTTTATCAGGCACGGCAGATCAACTTTAAGAGTACATGCATAACGCAAACTCTTTAAAGGCAACTGATTAATTTTTTAGAACAATATCAAGAAAGAATCATTGACGTTGTGAACATGTCGTAAATTAGCTTATTAAGCAAAATGTCAATGTTTTTCCATTACGTCAGTGTTAATAATCTTTCAAATTAATTAAGAATACATATTTAAAGCTATTGCAAGATCTCGAATATTACCATCAGGAAATAATGGCAAAAAGGTATTAACACGATTTCGATTTTGTCAATGCATAACAGTGCTGGCAAGTCTGGCTGTGAATAGTGTTGTGTTTGGTGGTGTTTAGGGGAATAATTTACGTATTTTATCTTTTTGGTATTGATATATATTTACATTTGATTAAAACATAGTATAAAACACGACTTTTTCTAGTATATTGTAAAATCTGAATTAAAAATGAAGTAGACTCAAACAAAATAGTTAATACACAAAATTAAATGGGCGACATAGTTATAACAAGTTTAGAACATGACTTACATGCTTGAGTAACAGAAGCTAATGGGTGTATTTTATTTCAAAAACGAAAATTCACGTTAAGTTATACTCTGAAAGGGTAATGTTCTGTGTTCTCCTCAACAATATGTAGGTTTATTTCGCAACATGTATTCTGTGAAAATGACATGTGTGTATTGTAAACTTATAATTTATAAACTTGGTAAATGCATGCCCATATTAGCGCTCGGATTCTATTTCAAAGATTCAACAAAGTTTACCAGGGTGTAACATGTAACGCAAATTATTCTTAATTTAATCGCGTTCATTTTAGCATAGATACTTTATTTCCAGTTGTGTTAACATATATTAAAGTGTTTTTAATCCTGTGGTGTAACTAATCATGAATATTGATACAGAATCGAAGCTAAGACATATTCTAAGTGTACCAATGTTTGCTGCTCACTTGAAAATAAATCATGATTTTTCAAATTTGGCCATGCAGTCATTACATGTTCTAGTCATTTGATGTGTCAACAAGATGTCGTACACTCAAATGCCATAGGAAATTAATCGTGTATGATAACTATATAACTCGTTTTATTGCTTTATCATATCTCTACGGTTTAGAAAACTGAAACAGTAGAGTTATCAAAGAAATTATATTGATATGAAACATCATAGTTGCGATGTTTCTCTGTCATGAAAATTCCAGCAACATATGATTTATGATATTGATCAAACACCAGTTAGTTGATCTTTGTTAAGTTGAATATTGTAATAGCCAACAGGTAATAAATATTATTTTATGGTATTAGTACAGGTGGTAAGTTAAGTAACCGCTGTTAGATTAGGAAGAGACACCAAGCCTGAAAATTGAACCGATGAAAATTTTGATAAACTTATTTAAACGACATAAAATGTGTCGATCATTCTTATTTCATGCATTGCTGAAATTGCACCCAGCTGCACATTTTTATGATGTAATTTTATTAATAACATGCAATTTTGTTTTTAATCACATCATCCTTTCGATTTCATAGATTACACAATTACGGTTACAGAATTTAATTTAAATTATAAAAAGAGTAACTTTCATTTTATAGCAATTTATTTCAATATCAGTCCCTATTTTAGAATATATGTGGACCTTTTATAGTACATCATTCTCCCACTTCCTAATTGATGGCCAATTTCTACACGTATAATATTTTAGAATAAAGTTATGGCCATAAGCAGCCTTTGACAATCTGGTGCCAATCTAATAAAATGATAATAGTTTTCGTTTGCTTAATTTAATTGTATGTAAATTCACTCAGTCAAAACGTAAAATATTCTATATTTATTACTTATTGCAATTCTTATAACTTGAGTTACTGCTCTTAAGATTCACTATAGATGGAATCAACTTCGAAGAGATGGAATGAAGCGATTGCCTAAGAGAACAAACAACGTAGGCTCTAAAGTATAACGATGAATATCACAGTAGGCAATACATCAGCATGGAAAACACGTATTATAATGAATTTGATTACACGATATTCCGTTCCTATTACGTGGAATACATTAATTTTCTGAATAATTTAGCACAGTAAAATGTTACTTTGTAAATAATTAAAGCTATAAATGTTTTTTTGTCTTTCTTTTGATTCATACCGATAAATATTTAATGTTACATGTAATTTGTTTTGAAACAATCCGTGTAGTAAACTGTAATGGTTTTCGGATGCTAACGTTATTCGGAATCGACATCTGCAGTCTCCGTCAATCTTATGACAGAAATTTTAGAGAGATTTATGAATTTGCGATGTCCATTCGAAAATTAGATTTCACTTAAGCAATCTGCCTCAATCCACCAACCGATAAAGAAATTGGCCGGTTCTAAATGTCGTTAAATCTAGTAATTAACTCGATTAGTCAAACGAGATTTGTTTTGAAAAAGAGGTAAAACGAATCAGTAAACTTTAACTAATTTTTACTTAATTAGTAAATACACCTGTATGAAGTACATGTATAATCTGCCTTAGCTGGTCAGTTATGTTCTTTCCGTTAGTTAGCTGTTTATTTTCATTTTTCAGTGCAATATACTGAATGTATGTCCTCCATCTATGCAAAATATTCAAGGGTTTTTAAGTGAGAATGCAAACATCTATTGTCATAGATTTAAGCCATTTAATGCTGTAAACTTTCGACAAATCAGAAGAATGCCAATATTTAACACAAAAGTTTGCTAAAGCCAATACATAGATGTTAAATTTATAATTTGCAGTCAAATATTTACGACATAGTTATAATACATTGTAGTTTTGGTCATGGTATGTAGACGTGAAAATATTGTTTCACAATTCAGAAAACGTCCTACAATGAAATGGGAATTCTTGCATTTCACAGAGTCAAATATAATTATGTAGATGCTTACCACACACATACAAGTGAAATTGCTGAAACACTGTACCGCATCTATATATAAGGGACATCTATGCCACACTCTCTAAAACGCTTAGATGACAGGTTTTTTTAACCAAATGAGTTTTACCCGAAATGGAGTTGATTCTAACTGAATATGTGAGATACAAGTGCATAATTGTTTTTAAAATCCTTTAAGCATCCCAACAGATAAAGAGCAGACACGAAATAAAGACTTCGGTCTTGAACTGACCTGACTACATGTATTAGATGATGTGGTGAGTATTTCTGACTAACGTATTCAAAGTTCTTAAAACACTGCCCTAAGATACTGAATGGAAAGGACTTTTGACAGACAAACCGTCTACAGACAACATTACCAGCAAAAGCAAAATTATGCCTCCTTTTTACGAAGAGAGGAAACACAATAAGTTGACATGAATGGAATACAAAGAGCCAGGAGTAATTGAAAAGATTGGATAGGTATTGCCTCGTTTTGCTTTTGTTTAAAATCACAAGTTCTGGGAATAGGTAATATACTATGTAGCTATTGTCTTGAGACACACATAGTTGGTACCAGTAGTTCATTGTGTAAGTATTATTTAAAAGGTAGGCAATGTATTGTGTTGCTATTGTGAAAAGGCACATAAAACTGGCTAAGTAGTACAGTTTAAAATATGAAAACTCACATGGACATTCTTAACAAAACAGTCAATAACGTAATGGACTCTGGCTTGATAACAGTTTTACTATGATGAATTGGGGTGTCAATACATTAAAATAAACGTAAACACAAAACATTTAATGTATAATTTATTTGCAATAGCTGTCATTTAATAAATTTAAATAAATAATATTCCTGTATACTAGTGTGACATGTTTCCCCTAATATCAGAGACTAGTTCAGGAGAGTAGTTCACTTCCTCTGTACGAATACAATTTTAAGAGTGTTTTTTTGTTATGTCCAAAAGCCAGAGACAACACTGTATAACTATTTCAAATCGTACTGGTGAATGTAAACTCTTCCTGAAATACATATTGCATTTTCAAATACCTAGTCTACCTCAAAAGGAAATGAAATTATGCATACATTGTAAAACAATTCATTTAATGGTACTTTAAAACTTTTCTTTCATATCGAACAGGCATTTTCATTGATTTCACCCATGTCAGAAATCTCCGTCTGGCAACCCCTAATTTCAGATGAGTCACGTGATGACTTGTAAATGTCATGTAAGATTACATGAATGAATAGTTAGAATACTTCACTACTATATAAATAGTTACGTACTGATAACAACGAAAACACAATGAATTTAAATGTATACCGATGCGATATGCAAGAAAAAATCTCATGTATGTCTATGGTTGGGATGTGATTATCCGTCCCTCGGGATCCTATCCACTGGCGGTAACTCAGCAAACTTTCCGCCGAATTTACAGACCCCTCCGTATGGATATTCCTATCCCAACCACAAGTACATCACATTACATTATTAATATATTGTAATTCTGTTATGCTATATCATGACGTAACGTTGATCTTCTCTGGCAGTATTATAAGATATAAATATTTTAGAGGTACTTTCATTAGAAAAAAGTCGTATTGTGAGGTATAATTGTTGAATAAAACTAAATTCACCTAATTTGATTGTTCATGCAATAATAACGCACTATTAGAAATTCTCCTATACACAATAGTTTGTCATTCCCATACAGACAGTTTTATATGTATCGAAGTCACATTTAATCACTTGTTTGTGAGCTTGCACAAAGTCCAGAGGTAATAAACATGATTTTAGTTTGAAAAGAGTTGATATAAAATACAATTTTCCACATCAGTTCTGTCATACCAAAGAAATTAATATCAATTCAAACAAATGCCCCAACGTTTATGTAAGTTAACGCTGTTTAATTGATTCTAAGTGTCTTAATTTAAAGTTACCGAGGGAAAGCATGTTGACTATAGTGTCATATTAGTATTTTTATCATTAAAAGTAATGTTGTTGTAATTATCTGAATGACCACGCGGTAACCCTTCAATGACTGCTTTGCTTATATCAGAAGAGTCTGACTTCTTCTCCAGTAAACTGTCAATACTAAATGGATTCTTCCTTTTAGGTGTTTCCTCTGAATGCTTTTCCTTGACACTATTTTCATTTGCATCACCAACATCAATGTCGGTATCATTTTTATTTGCAGTTTCTGGAGACCGCTTTATCGTATCACAACTACTACTAGAGGTACTTGAAAAACTGCTCATCGTGCTAAATAGTTTCTTCTTTTCTTCCAGCTTTCTCATTCTTTCGTCTTGTTTTTTCCGCTTTCTTTCCAGTTTTTCCCTGTCTTTTCTTTTAATTTCCTCTTCACTGATTGGTTCTCCGCTGCATGTTTGAGGCTGAGCATTATGCGCAGGTCTTCCTGGACCTTTACGTGTGTGTTCATGCTTTCTCCATTTAGCACGTCGATTTTGAAACCAAACCTGCAATGGTAAAAGTAACTCTACACATTGCTGCATCTAAAATTATTTCAGTGGTAACAGCTTCTTTGATATTATATACACTGCCTTTGTCTAAATAAGACCATGTGACAAATTGGATAAGGTGTGTGATATCAGGATACTAGTTTCTACTATCAGGATCATATTTATTCAATGTCACGGTCTCCTTTGTTTTTTCTTACACCCATGTTTTGACACTCGATGTACGGGACTTGAGATTACATTATGCGAGTCATCCTGTCCGTATCTAATGGATGAAGCGTTTTTGTTTCCGTTCACACGGACATAAAGTTGAACATACAGAGAATAGATCCGATTGGTAGTTTGATTTGCATTGTGCTTATATACTATTCACATGTTGAAATGTACTTGATATCTTTACTGACAAGCATTACTGTAGGTGAATGGTTTTGAGGCATGCGCTTTAAAAGTCTCTGCCCTTTAATTAGCGAGTCTTAATAGTGTAAGGCGCGTGCAAGAGCTAGTAATTAGAATCACCAATACTACGCAACCAATAATTCAGTGCATTGAACAAATATGGAATACACACAACTGATCCTTTTCACAAAAGAAAACGTGCAAAAATAATTGGATAAATATAGTGTAATATGTATATTATGACACCATGTTACATAGATTGGAGAAAGTATGTTATCCGTAGAATCAGTTTAATACAAATATTATCACTTTATTGGGACTGACTATATGTAATTGATTTTCATAATGTGAAATGTATGGAACAATTATTCACTTATTTTAACATTTCATCGCCTTTGATTTTTTCATTTTTCCATATCAATACTGCAATAAAATGAGAAAAAATGGAGATCTGAAAATATCTGATGTAGACAACATTTCGTGTGAACAAAGACGTTCTTTTTGATTGAGATTAATTGAAATATTGCATATTTATTAAGTGTCGCCGAATTCAGTAGCCGATTATCTTAATAACATCTGAAACCAGCTCAGCTGTTAGATAAGTCATTACGACAGAATTGAATGATCGATTTTCAGTAAAATTATTCTTGTTTTGATGTTTGTTCAATCTTGGAGGAATCAAAGACATACTACTACTACTACTACTACTGCTACTATTATTATTAAAAAGATAAAATGCAACATTGTTAAGCATTATAAATGAGCGGGCTTATCCAAATCTTCGTTCTTGAAACCTAATAAGTTTTTGTTTCACAACTGTTGTCAGAATTCCAACACAAACGCTTTGTTGGACTAACTTAAAAATATGAAATGTTCATCGCAATTAAATCGTTCAAAATGCATTAATTTCACGGATTCTACAAATTAGGCAAATGAACATATTGAAGTATTTGTTTTAAAGAAAAAGCCAAATACTGTTACTTTGTTCATTTCTCTGCAATCGAATATGATACTATTTAGCAATAACTTCTGCTATAACGCAGACTTGTAGTTGACAATAGACTCTTGCAAAATTGAACGCTAAAATACAGCAACCAAACATTTGCATTCACAATGTATTTGAACATAACAGCAGGGGAAAAAAGATATAAAAGAAACACAAACATCTAATGACATTACATTAATGAAATTGCGATACAAGTTTATTCTAGTTATATTTTTATTATACATTATTTTACAAAGATCATTCCGAAACTTGAAATTATTGCCTTACATATATGGCAACAATTTAAACATTATTGGTCAAATTATGATAATAATTCTAAAATATTTCGTTAACAATTTCATCAATATTAAGAAAAAAACTCTGTAAAGCTTGAAACGTAACATTACATGTAAATTAAAGAAATAGTTTACATCCATAATGTGTTGTAGACATATTCTCTATCCACCAGATGTTTTTAACCACACACAAATTGTTTTAGCTAAAACTGAATACTTTTTTTTATCTGTCAGTTCTTTAACTAATTACAGGGTAGGAGGGGGGTTGTGTCTACTGGCACGTGTCTTCGCTTTCAAATACATACCTTAAAAGTTTGCTAACATCAAAGTCAATAGTAAATTGCTCACTTAATTAAAAAATGTCTTCCTTAAATGTTTTTTTTTTGCTATTTAATTAATAGTTACGGGCTGTAACATTCCGAATCATTCACTCAACTTCATGGTTTTAATTGTGTTTCGCTTATGATATTGAATAAAAATAATATATTAATATGACAAAAATATGAAAATTATAATTGTTATCAATATTTAATACATTTGTAAAGTTTCTGTGGGTTTTAGGCTAATTGTAATTATTTTACATTTTTCATACTTCTATTGTAAAATATATTTTCCTGGTGATATTCAATTTGTTCATATCTAAAATCGGGTCTGTTTTTCTTGTTTAAATTACATGTTCTTTCAAGTGGAGCAATCAGTAGTTAATTTAAACTATTCACTTGTATTTAATATATTTAATGGCATATTTAAATAATTTTATTTAATTTAAGTGTTTCTTCTACCCATGAATAAAGCTGTAACGTTGTTAAGCGTTTTGTCTCTATCTTCATATCTAAGTAAATGAGTATATATCTTTTCTGCTACAATTAATGTTGATGTTTTCACATGTTGTCAAAAATATGTAGTTTACATATAAAGAAATAAAGGTTAAACTGCATACATCGAAAGTAGGGAACGACCTGCAATGCGATAAAGGATGCAACGGTATAGGGTTTTCTGTGTCTTTATTTATCTTAAATACCTAAACACCGAAAGGCTAAAAACCTAAAAGCTTTAATATTTAATTGCTTGATCATTGTATTTGAAATGATAACAAATGCATGTGGTGATTAACAAATACATGTATTACCAAATTAAAATTGCAATACCAAAGAGCACAAATGATAAAACTAGATGTTATTTTATATGGCAGTTAAGTGAAATGTTCATTGTATATTCCGATGTTCATTGTAAGTTTTGTTGATCATTGTAAGTTTTGTTGATTTCAAATTAATTGTTAACTGTATGTAACTGAAATTGTTTCTGACAAATTCTTACTTTATTCTTTACTGTAAATTGTAAGCAATCTTGCAATCTTTAAATTCTGAACTGTTTATTATATGAATAATTTTATTGTTTTTTTTAGGCTGTTAGGGGATGCACCCCGACCCCTATCACGCCATCTAGGGGGCAAATGATAGGGGTTATCCAAATTATGGGGGCCTCAAGAAAAAAAACCAGAAAGAAAACTTGATGTAATATATTAAAGAATAAGTGGCCATCTCAGCTATCGGTGTTCTATATGTAGATCTATTTAGTACTAGTTATTTCTGCTGCATTCTTGGCTGGTGTGTTCATAAAGACTTCAGTATCTCATTGAAAGTGATTTTCGGATATTGTATAATTTTATTCATTTTGAAAAGACAATATTTCAAATTTTTGTAGTTTACATCTTCAACTGAGAATGAATCCGTAAGTTATTATTTACAAATTATATTTCATTTTCGTAGGTGAGCAAACACTAAATGGATGTGGAAGCTCAATGTATTTCATCTAACATAGCATGACGCCCAACTATTTAACCAAGATCATACGGGAAGACATAGGTGAATGTGGTTAAAGTCAGCAATACAAGACAGTTCTTGATATGGGCCGCTCATTTTGTTTGCTTGTGTATTTTAGTACATAATTATTTCGTGAGAGTTAACTCTTTAGCGTCTCGTGTATTTTTCGATATAAATTCAGACTAGCGTTTAAACCTTTCACTGAAATTGATTGTCAAGTGAGTCTAATACAGGTTACTTATGCTCACAACTGCAGGAGAGAAGTGCATACTAGAAGTTTGACTGTGTTAGAAGATAAAAGAAAAGGAAGCCCGTGATC
>JAUMHA010074087.1:0-18735 GCA_032359765.1 Saxidomus gigantea
GAAGAATATTACTCCGGACATCGTAACTACCATGCTATACATACTCAAATCATAACAGACAACACAGGTGAAATTGTGTATGTAGAGAGTGGTTTTCTTGGACATATAAACGACGCCCAACAATTAATGCTTATGGCGAGAATAGGTCCAGGCGAAGCTCTTGACTTCCCAGGTGAGTTAAATCTACTAGGGGATAAAATCTATCTTAATACATATCCTATATTAACTGCTTACACATCTGCTCAACTTGCACGGAAGCAAGGAAGACATCTACGTAAATGTAGAAAAATTAAATAGATATTCGAATTCGTACACAGTAACGGTAGAACATGCTATTGCACAATTAAAATCATATAAGAGTATTAGCTCTGTGTGGAAACATCAAAGCCAATATTTAAGTAAAACAGTGAATATTTGTGCATGTTTGGTTTCTCTAAAAAAAGAAATCGGATTACATATATAAACTAGGACGACTAAAGAAAGTACTTGTGTTCATACTTCCCCTTTTATAATGCAAAATAAAGTCACATAATAATTTTGAGAAAATCCCTTAATAATTTTGATCGTTGTCCGCTGTCCATGTCCATATCCGACCTACGTTGCAAAACTCGATTAAGACGGTTTTATAGTCTATTCTTATCATCCTATTTAATGCTCATCTTTTGTATTCACTTGTGTATACAAAGGAAATGTATAATCAATCACTGTAATTAAAGTTGTAAATTTTGTATGGTGTTGAGTGTTTGATTAATCTGGTGTGTTTAGCCCCGACCAGCTATCGTTACATATTTGCAGTTGTAATTATTTGTTGTTTTTTTCTGTTTAGCTGATTTGTATTGTCACATGCTCTTAATGAGCCATGAAATCGAAAGTCTTTAATGATGCAGCAAAATGATGTACGCAGTTTGATAGTATAAGCCGACTGTAACGATTTTATGCTTAATAGTTAAAATTATTCTTGTGAACTTATATGAAATTCACTGAAATATGAAATATAACAAGTATTAATGAATGAATGTATTAATTAACCAAATTGGCTTAATATCTATTACCTCTTTTATATAGTACCGTTAAAATCACTAACAATACCATCTCCGAAATTGAATAAACAAGTCAGTTATCATTAATCAGTAGACATTGGATTGAAGTTATATATGTTTTGTTTAAAGCAATTGGCGAATGAGTATTTTTGAACTTATCAATAGGCTCTGAATTTAATTTTGAAGTTTTTATTAACAACATGCACCCAACATTTGTAATACTGTCCTCTGTTCGTTTTGGTCTTAAAACTACTCTTAATTCAATACTCATTTACCGTTATTGACTTAAAACCACTCTCGTAGTAATGCTAATATACACATATCTCGAAAACCTCATATTGCACCGTTTAATAACAGCAATCATGTCTGAATATCGCTCACCTGGGTACCATTGGCTATAAAACAGGGTCACAGAAAATAAAGGTGAAGTACAACGATAGTTTTCAAGTCTATGAGTTATTATACTGAAGACTAAACACATCAAATTCAAGTTCATCAATGCAAAAAAACAACAACAATGATATTGAAACTCGTTTAAAAAACCTGTACACATGGTCCTTATTTCACACAAGTTCAAGTACATCAAAAGTTCATAGTCAAGTTCGTCCAGATTGCTAACAATTTATTTCTTTGATATGTCCATGTGACCTAATTTTGGACCCCAGGTACTTGACCCAGAAATTATCAAGACAAACATGCTGATCTATTTTCCCATAGATCAAGTCGATAATGTGGTCTCTAAAGTGCTTACAAGGTTTTCTACAGTTTTACCTGGTGAACTAGGATTAATGCTAGGTGACCTAGTTTCAATGTTGACCTAGATTTCATATAGATAAAAATTCTGATTAAGATCCATGTAGATCAGATAGAAAATGTGGCATCTAGAGCGCCTACAAGGATTTTCAATAATTGACATGGCGACCTAGTTTTTCACTCTAGGTGGCATAGTTTCAAACTTGACATAGATTGTCTATAGATAAAGTTTCTGATCAAGTTTCATATAGATACGGTAGCAAATGTGTAAATAAACAAACAAAAGTAAATAATAGACGCATTTTTAGACTCTTGCCAGTGGATGCGCCTTAAATTTACTATTCAATATGTCATTTATTTTATACATTATTGATTGTCTGACCTTACTTTAGAGATATTTCTAGCAGATTCTGACATGCAAATCAGAAGTATGATATTTTTTACTTGAACACATACATTTATAACGTAGTCACCGACTGAAAAGTAGCTGACTGGACATTAGTTGTTAATTGAGTGTTTTACGTTATCCATAGTATAGCCATACTGATTGCATAGTCGAGCTGTCTTGGTTGCTTGAAGTGGGTAAATGTATCCTATAATATTATGTTTTGATATAAACAGATTTTAACTGTAAATTCCTGTGGTAAAGCTATGTACATTGTAGTTTGATTGTATAGCCACAATCATTCATGTGATGTCTTATAATTCTTACACGTAAGACCATTTTCATATATCTATATTATGGTATAATTATGATTGTTACACAGTTATGTAAAAGATTTGACTAAAAAATGAAACAATTGGTAAAACGGTATTTTCTGTATGAATAATGGTGTTTTCTAAAATCCTGACTAAGCTTCAAGCAATTCTTCGATATGGTTCCTGACATACGTGAGTTAATATATTGCTTAACTTTGCCGACACAAATTACACAAATGCAAGATACAAAGTTCCACGTACCGCTGTTAGAGATTAACTTGTGTATTTGGACACTTAATGTGGTACACATATGATTGTCGATTGTTTTGATACAGAGTGTCACACTCGCAGAATTATTCGCCTGTTGTAGCTGGTTTTGTGACCCAGAAAATCCATAAATATTCAAACTCACTAAAATGTATGCTTTTTAAAACATGCTGCCCCAGCAAAAAACTACCACGAGCGATGATCTAGCATGGTGTCGACAAAATTGATTGTAAAACATTCTGAGAATTTTAACAAAACATATTGGTTTTCAAAATAATCAACAATAATCATCAACAATATAAACAAATCAAGTCGTAGGAAAACATTTTTAAAATCATGGTTTAAAATAGATTGTTAGATGACAAACTGAAATACTTATGCTGCAATATTTGATGTCAAATTTAATACATTTACTATTTTCATTACAATTTTTGTATTTACCTATTTGAACTTCTTACTTACATATTTGCGTGTTTGAAACGTTGTCATTCACTGTATATATATATTGAATATATTTAAGTTTATTTTGATATCTGCGCAACTACATAAGATACATGTAGTTGATTATTGAAGCAGTCATCGTTTCACACCAATTGTAGCTTTGTTTACAGAAACCGGATGGTTTCACAATATCTACAGCAGATGGAAAATGTCGCTCAAATTAGCATTAAATACGTCTAAAATGCAAGAAGTGACGTCCTGGCCCTAACGCTTAAATAATAATGGAGTGTCTTGCCATATCCATAAACTGTAGAACATTGAATCCTTATTAGGTCTTTTTTCAGTGATAAATTAGGTATCATCATGTGGATAAGTGATTTTAAAAGACAGTGTATTTTCTGAAATTTAATAAACACTCAAGATCTAGTTCAAACATAAAATGCAAATACAATCAGGTACAGTGCACTAAAAGTTTAGGACTTGATAAGCTGATGAATAAACGGCATTACTTAATAATATTAGAAATAGAAAAACAACTCTACTTAAATGTAAAAGTCTCATTATGACATTTTTGTTTGAAATGAGAGCGTACAGAAAACTTTATAAAAACATTTGTTATACTTTGTGATATTCATTCATTTAAAACAGTTACTTTACTTTCCTCATAATGACGAAGTGCTGCTAGATAAAGGTCACTCTTTTCTCGCAAAATATGTCGAGATTTAGTTGTTGAATTGAAGGTATTTAGATATTGCTACTAAACTCAAGTGAGCGCTTTATGGCTAGTATTGCTCTCTTGTCTAAACTATTCATTGATTAACAAAACATGTTAACTTTTTCCATATATATAATACATAGTATAGTCATTTTAATAAGCATCCTCTCAACACATGAAATAATCAGGAATGGTTTAAACAAGTAGAAGTGCAACCATAAAACATACATAAACAGGTAAAGGGCACATGAACTCATCAGCTGAAAAAAGAATGCTATTATAAAAATACATTTACGAATTGTATGATAAACAATGCAATCTACATGTATATGAAATACATGTCACGGAATTATGAATTGAATGACTTTTCTTGACAATTAGCACTAAACAAAGTGACGGTTTAATAAGATAATGAATTTGAAGTCTGCTTGAATGTTAAAATCTTAGTATAACACTGTTTCTTTAATATTATTGTATTATTTAAGTATTATTGGTGCAATTTGTGTAACTATACTTTAGAATAAAAATAAAGACATTTCATACTGCAAATAAAAAAATAGAAGTATCAAGTACAAAAATGGCAAAATGCATTACAGCAGTTGCAATTATCATCATGCAATCGAATAATTGAGGCTAACGTCATTGTTACCAAAGACCAGAATTGAAATCAACAGCATAAAGGTGAACTGTGATAAAAAACGTTTCTGACATACTAAAATAAATAACAAAGGTTATTAAACTAACCTCTATATAAAAGGTATCGTTGCAATCAAAATAACGAAAACATAATCTACACATTGTATGTAATCAAAAACGTTTTCTGTGTACATTTTATGAATGAATACAATACATAGTGCTTTAACAAATTTTGACTATGCGTACAACAATGTCTCGATAATTACCACTGATGTTTGATATGCATTAAACTAAATCAGGTTGGTACCATAGCGTCCAAAGAAACAATTATCCTTTAACGCAAAACAGATGTAGTTGGCGGCACTGGTCCTTAAATCTTTATATATTAGAAACAACACATAGTGCTTTGAGTCAGCTGTACGGGTATGTGATACGGCAACATCTACTTGTTCAAGCGGTAACCCCTTTAGCAGCCAATTCTTCTTTAACTCTAGTAAGATAAGTAGGATCTGGATATCCAAACCTGAAAATGGTTTAAAAAATCCGATGGATTGATGTGCATTCTGCTATTCATGCAACTTGACATGACTGGAAGATTTATACATCTTATTTTAAAGAGGTTTATTTCCATTCGGTCAGCAATTATTATTATACTTCGTACATCTTTATAAAAAACACTTACTTTTCAGATCCACCATCAGGTTTAGTTTTATGGTGTATATCGTTCCATGTGACAACACCTTCTTTGCCTGTTGTTCTAGAGTCTCCAACAGTAAAAATCAGTTTTCTATCAAACGCACGCCTTAACAGGACCAATACTTCTCTGCCACTTGCATTGTCAGGAAGGAAAGCAAAACGTTGTGTGCCTCGAAAAGGAGCACCTGGATTTGAATGATCTTCCTGAATGAAAAATGATACTTGTACACATTAAACTGTAAACGCGATCGTTCATCGTTACTTTTAGATTCATATATGAATGCAGCCCTTGTACAATTTTGAATTCAAAATTGCAAAAATGTGTGCGGATTAGAGCTGATCATTCTAAACGAAACCGTGCTGTAGGATGAAAGTTGTTATTCGGAGAGGTCACAACACTTAGTCATTTGCATTCACAAGTTATCTACAGACATGCTACTTAACTAAAACATAATAAGCTGGATCTATAGCAAAATAAAAATTTCATGCAAACCTGTTGTTTTCCATCTGGTATGTCATAATATATCTCGATGACGCCGACTTGTTCATACCCAGGCAGTTTTTCCGACTCTAGAAAGCGATAGAACATATATCCTGGCGGCTGATTGCCTCTAATTATTCCAAATATGTGTTTGCATATTGGACATTCTGGTTTCTTCATCTTGAGGGTATTAAAACAGGTCAAACATAATTTATGATCACATGGTAATTCATGCGGACTCTCGGTATCCTCTAAACATACTGGGCAGTTTGTTAGTACTGACGCTGATTTCTTGGAGTCGCGTGATGTGGATACACATTTCGGACATATTTCGCTCTCTTCTATAGGTATAAAGCAAACAACGCAAAACGTGTGTCCACACGACAGCAATTTTTCTGCGTTTTTCTTCGGACAGTAAACACACTTACTATTCTTCGTGGCGTTTTTAACCAGCGATGTTTTTTTACCAACAGAAGCCGAAGTTTCTTCTTCTTTTATGGGCAAATCTTTGAGCGGTTCATGTCTTGTCCAGCCATCCATGTCAACATCCCTACGAACTTGTCCGCTTTTGTCTGTTCTATTTACTTGTCGTTTTGACACTGCAAAACTACTGCTTTTGTTGTATTTTGACAAAGTAAGTGTTTTAAGTTCATTCTGTATGTACGACGTCGACAATGGATGATTGTTTACTATATGGAACTCCGATATCTGGTCTTCACAAACTCCGGCGACAGTAGCAACAACTGCTTGGCAGAGTCTTTGTTTATCATATTCGCCATAACACAGTCCTGACAAAAGAGATGACTGACATTAATATTGAAAATTCTAAATATCTGTCAATTGTAAATAGGTAACATTAATTTTTCGCGTAATTTTCATTCTTACCGAAGCATGTTATTGGTCCTTGATGTCCTAACGTTAAGCCTCAAGTGTTCTATTGCTTAATAGGTCATCATAATTGAATTTCTCAAACTTTTGAAGTGTTTTGCATACAAAATAAATATTGAAATATTGTTTCTCAACAGTTTACTGATGGATATGATAGATCAATTCACAACTTAAACCAAATGCATGAAATGCATGTTTAAAATTGAGTTTTGAAATTTAGTATAAAGAATGTACCGGTACTGTAATAAATGACAATCAATTAATACACATTTTGCCTGAAATATCGTATTTAGTGATCTAGAATTCCATCAAAAGTCATATGAACAACTATGTATTGGTGAAAGCATTTAGGAATTATAAGAGCTAACTTCAAGTCTAGTTATAATTAAACAAACTACACGTCGTGTGAGATACTCATACACATATTGTTTTATCGCGAGGTTATATCGAACTTGATAGAACCCTACCGTGATATAAATTCAATATTACTTTTTGGCTAACCGCCGGTACTACTCATACATCCCATCAGCTGGCAAGTATTTCATAGTCAGAAGGTTTCTAATCAAAATTCTAGGGAGAAAAAATGCTCTTTAAGGCATTGATTAAATAAAAAATTCTCAACAACATAAAACGAGAATAAAACCAGGTTATTTTTGTTTGCAGCTGAACCTGCGTAGAGAACATGATGACAATACTTTCAGACACGACATTTCGGTTTTCATATTAGTGCATAAACAAGTGTTTGGAAAATGGATCAACAATTATGTAGTAATATGACTGTCGTTTTAGAATTAGAATTTAGAATAGAAAGTCATATGGATGTAAAGTAATAATGCCGACACAAGTACAAATAATGTTGTACCATTATACAGAAAAGATTTTGCCAAAAACAAAGCATTAATATACCTATGCCAATAAGGGGCATTGCAAGCTTCTTTATCTTCCCCGAATAGGCGTGTGTCAGAGCAAGTCTGTAAACTTTCGTTATGGCTTGAAGGGACTTGTCTGACATATCAAATATCTCCATCACAGGCGCAATGACGTGCACAATATTGCGACACTTCAGTCGGCCTGTATCCTTAGATACTATCACAGACGCCTTATTTTCTTTCCTGAAGTGATAGTACAAGGACGAATATGTATAGTGTGTACATTACAACGCGTTGCAGTTGGATTTTCCCATACGCTATTTTGGCAATTAATACCGTTATAATCTTACGTCACACAAAGCGCGATTTTGAAACTGTAATTAGAGCTAGTTTATAGGTGAACTCCTCCCCATTCCCATTCAAGGACATATAGGTGCGAATGCGTTCGTTTCTTTCTCACGTCGTCAATTTGCTCCACCCAAAAACCCGCATGGTAAACTACTGAACGTTGTTCGCTAATGTATTTTAATGGAAGTGGCAATCAGTTTTTAATACGGTTTAATATAGGTTTCTCCGCGTATGTTTGGAGTGACTTCGAGAGAAATTATATAGATTTACTGTTTTATTTAAAATGTTGATTAATACTCCTTTAAAAGAAACCTCTTTTAATTACAAAGATTGAGCTTATAATACATTTCCGTTTGTCGGGTTAGGCATAAATAGTCCACTTTCAGATTTCTGTAAACCTATATAAGCTTATCAAAACAGCAACGAACATACTTCTATTCTAGCAAAATCATAAATGTGTGTTTTTGATGATATCCCTTCAACAACAAAAGCGTCAATGTAGTGGCTGCTTTTCGTTTGGATGTTAAAACATTTGATTTACATTAATGTCAATACCTACATTTAACTTTCATCAACCTAGCAGAGGTAAATATGATTAAAATGAATAATTTTGGTTATGATTGAAAACGAATCAAAGCAAAGGTATAAAACTATGTTTTATTGTATTTTCTTATTAATAGGCCATCTTTCACGAACTGTATATCATACATTTTAAAAGATACAACACGACCGGAAAAGCAGGCATTTTAAATCACCAGACAAAATCATTTCCTGAAATATCTGGTACAATCAAATACTTTTCATGTAGTTATAAAGTAATTGCCGTCCAAAAAGTGGTTCGTTACAAAGAAGGTTAATATCAAATCGAAACTTACATCTGTTTCGTAAGTGACGAAATATAGGATGATCCTGCAAGGCTTTTCACCGAGGTCGCCAACATTCCACCATGGCCAGTAGTTCCAATGGGAAAGCCAATTGCATCTATCTCCAATCTAGTGAGACTTCCATTATATACCAACAACTTCATTTTGTCATTTACACTATATTTAAACATGCGTTCGCCATAGCTAGTTCTTCCTTCGCCTTCGAACTTTATTTTTGAACCAGACATAGTCTTTTCTCCTACGACACGACTATCTTGCCGTTCTACAAAAATGCAAGAAAATTCACTGTGCTTAATTGTATATATAAGTCTAATAAAGCAAGGAAGTGGAGGACGGATCTGTATCATTTGCCAGTATTTTGAGGGCCATGATGACCCTATATCGCTCATCTAAGTATCAGTGAACTTTAAAATAAGAAAGGAGGCCAAAAGGTCATAATCGAGGTCAGTCATAAAAAATTGGAAAATTGGTTTGCAAAACAGCGCAAATAGTCCCAATGTGATCTCTCTCGCTTGAACAATACAAGGGTCAAGGTCAGCCAATGTCAAAGTTGAAACTGTATTCAAAACTGTATATATGGTTCAAATTCTATTGTTGTGGTCTAACAACAGAAAGTAGGTCACTAGGTCAAGGTCAAACAAGGTCGAAGCTAAAATATCCATCAAGTTCAAATTTCATTGTTGTAGCTTCGAACTTGAAAAGAAGTTCAATTTTCATTTCTGTAGCTTCATAAACAAGAGTAGGTCAGTAGGTCATGATCAGCCAATGTCAACGTTGAATAGCAACTTAAAGTAAAGGGCTATGATTTGAACAGTCTCCGTACAGAGACACTAGGCAATGCTTTAAGCCAAATATTGAACAAGTGACACCAGAACGCCAAGCGTAAGCTCTGGGACAAGAATTTGTTAACGATTTTCTTATGTATTTCAATGTAAAATCAAGTGAATCCAACTTGCAACCAATGTCTATGTTTTGAGCAATCATGGTACATACACTAGTCAATGCTACAAACCAACTATCTAAGCTCTGAACCTTATCGTCCGAGACAAGAAGATTTTCCTAGATATCTCAATGTTATATCAAGTAAACCCCTGGGCTAGGTTTAATTTGGCCGGCGGTCATGATTTGACCAGTCTTTGTAGAGAACCATTGTACACTGCTTTTTTGGTTCAATGATCTATGCCTTTTAGTTTGAGACAAGAAGATTTTAAAGATTTATTATAAAAGTATATGTAAAAACCAGTTACCCTGGGTCAGGATCAATTTTGACCTAGGGGTCATGATTTGAACAATATTGGTCTACTACACAATCCTACTTTTTAAATATCTGGGTCATGCGGTTTTAGAAAAGAAGCCTTAAAGCTTATGTTAAATCATGAGACCCCCGGGTAGGGTCAATTTTGGCCTGGGTCTGATTTGTACAATCTTTGGGGAGGTCTACTAGGTAATGATACAAGCCAAATTTCTAAGCTCTAGGCCTTGTGGTTTCAGGGAAGAATTTTTAAAAAGCTTTTTCCTATTCTTGCTATAGCAACAAGTTTTCTGCATGAAATGGAATTCTATGAACTATGAATACTATGTAGAGATTCTTACAAGGATTCCCTATGCCATGTTTCACCAACACTGTCCAAGCGCTTTCAGAGGAGATATCGTTTGAAGAAAATGGTTGACAGGCGGATTGACGACGGACCTAGGACGGCGAGCGGTCCTAATAGCTCACCCTGGCACTTTGTACAAGGTCAGCTAATAAAAATCTGATGTCGTATTTTCTTGTTTTATTCATATGTATCAAAACAAATTTTATGAATAAATAGTATTTAAACTGCACCTCAACGAGACTATAACATCACTTACTACTGGTTTGTTCATTTCCGTTTCTGCTTAACGGGTAGTCGAAAGCGTTCTGAAATGACAATGACTCCGGTGCCTTAACCCAGTCTTTATGTGCATCGATAACAATGTCTAGAATCTCGCGACTCACGTCAATGAAATGCACCTCTTTCAATGAACCGGGACCTTCGCCGGCAAAGTCTGCAAAGGCTTTCACGTACATTTCCGCACACAATTTCTTCGGTACTCCAAACAAACCTAGACAGTCCAAAACAAAAGACATTACTTATAGCCATTATCAAACATTAATAGTTTATCTATGTTTATGCTACTGCTGTAAATATTTTTTAAATATTTCGCTAAAGGTACAATCCGTTTCTAAATAGCTTGCGGGTTAACCATTTTGTTTAATAAGTATTTAATGTATTCTTAAAGCGGTAAATAGTGTTGATAAAATATGACTGAGCTAAAACAAAAGTCATTCTAGTTTATCTGAATACAGTTTTAGACTCCGACATAAAAAGTTTATAGCGTTTACATGAATTGTTGTAACTAACAACACAGCTATTTAATTTACACCTTTGTAAGTATGTTCAATGAAAAAATATCTTACCCGAGCTTATAGCAGAGAGAGCAACTTTACGCCATCCTTTACCTTGCACTTCTTTTAGGACGTTCTTTATTGTTTTGTACAGATCTTCTGCACATTTGTCTTGAATACCTCTATAATCCCACCAAGTAGGACCAACAGCATGGATAATACCCTTGCATTTCATTTCACCAGGAATTGATACGTAATTCTGTGTAACAGATAATAATCCATTTTTCTCGATGTAAGTTTTACAGTCTTGGTCCATCCTTCTTCCTGCCGCTTTTGAGATGTAAAATGCAACCCCTCCGCCATGCATCAGCCTTTCATTTGCAGCGTTTGTAATAGCATCCATCCCCTTAATATCTGTAATTGATTCCTTATACACATGAACATGTATCTCGCCAATAATGCATGAGTACTTGGCTTTTCCCCCAGATCCTGTGAACTTTCCGTATTCCCTTAGTATATTTGTAGATGAAATTCCAGCTTGGTGAATACCAATCTGCCCAATGGATGCAGTAGAAGTAGATAATTGCATCGTCGTCTTGTTGACGGTTGTTTGGGATAACTCGGACGAATCTACGTTTCTCTTTGTGGATTTTTCCATTTGTGGTTTTGATAGATCAGGGACATGTTTTTGTGTAACATCAGTTGGAGGTTGATTTTCCCATTCCACATCCATGACAGTTGGACCTTGTGTTTGACTGAATGATTTGGACATTTCTGGTGTTTTATTGCCTTTCTGTGTCCCCTCCTCCCTTTTCTTTGTTTCTTTTTGTTCAGAACTTTGCGTGTGGCCTGTGGTTGAACTATCATTATGTGACTCTTTTTCCTTTTTGCTTGAACCTTTTTGTTCGGAAATATTCCCCCAGGACTGAAGTGCGATTTTGCACGATTTTTCATCTTTTCCATAGAAATATAATTCATATTTCCTGTCAGATCTATCTTGGACTAACTGACAGCAACATGTTTCGTTTTGTACAAACTGTCTAGCTCTCTGAACATCTTTTGCTGTTACGCTCTTTTGCAAGGATCTGCAATTTTCAACTTTCTTCTCTAAATCCTCTATTTTCTGTTTCACTGTTTCGTAAACAGAGTACTTGCATGAGAGTTTGAATAAACCTTTGTCTGAGTCAGTTAATTGCTCAACAGTGTTAATTTTCAGAATTTCCTTTAGTTCGTTTTCAAACAAACCTTTTGTTTGTGTACAAAACGGTTCTTTATAAGTCCAAACTACTGTGCCTTTACCACCTAGTGTTTTTCTGCGTTGAGACGGTTTCCTTCCGATCTTTTCTTCTAAATATTCCATTGTCATATCAATTATATCGTTATTATTGCCTTTTAAGATTAAGGAATTACCATCATAACTTACGTCCAGCATGTGGACCTGTCTCAGCTCATCGATTATCGGGTTAATTCCTCCTACTTCACTTTGTAGTTGCTTGACAATGCCAGTGGGAACAGATTCTTCTATGTTGTGCTTCAATGTTTTATCCATGCTGTGTATACACAATGAAAAGTAACACGTAGTATTAATTGCAAATATATTGCAAATGCTTATTTTCAAGCCAGATAATTGTTTGTTGTTTTTATATCATTTTTCTACATTCACATAATCTTTATACCAACTATGTTAGCAAGGAATATTAACACGTGGAATGAATTTTGAATGTTCTATATAAATGTGTTGAAGATATGAACAAGACAACTACTCATGTAGTAAATGTACTTATATTGCATAAATAACAAGAACTGCAACTGCCTCCGAGGTGGTGACGCTTGAATACGGCTCTTGTGCATTGCACTTCCTTTCATTGCCAAAATTATCCATACTCAAAGTTTAGTATAAAATCAATGCGTAATGAAGCAAAGTGATTTGACGGAAACAAAGGAGATGAAATTTACAAATTAGGCAATATAGGGTTATGGTTCTTGGGCACCGCACTTCCCTTTAATGTCCTCTTTCATGATATGCACTTTGAATGAATTTCCTTCAGTACTTATGTTAGAGTAATGCTCTAGACAAGACCATGTAACAAAAGAGGTATTAAAAATAGAGTAATGCTCCGGACAAGAAATGTGAAGAGAGATAATTCAGGAATAAGAAAAATGTAAAGTTTTGGTTCTATAACACTGTACTTTCCATTAATATCTGCTCTCACTGTATGCAATTTGAACATAGTTCCTATAGTGCTTTAAGAGTTATGCTCCAGACAAGACCATGAAAGGAAAGGGGATAATTAAAAATAGGCAATGTGGACTTATGGTTCTAGTACATTGCACTTCCTCACATTGTGCTCTATCACTATGTGAAGTTTCAAGTGCTTCACTTTAGTACTTCTAAAGTTATGCTCTGTACAAAAATATCAATGGTATAATTCAACATGTGGCAATACAGAGTTACGGTTCTTGGACCCTGCACTTCCTCTCAATGTGCTTTATAACTGTATGCAGTTTCAAGTAATCCCTTTTAACACTTTTGGAGATATGCTCCGGACAAGAAAATTCAATTAAGGCAGATAATTAAGCAATAATGCAATATAGGAGTATGATTCGTTGATACTGCTCTTCCTCTAAATGTCCTCTCCTACTGTTTGCAATTTGAATGAATTTGCGTCAGTACTTTGAGAGTTAAGCTCCAGACTAGAAAATGTAACAAAGAGGAATAATTAAAAAAAGCATGGTATGAGTTATGATTCTTGTACGAGCACTTCCTTACATTGTGCTGTAGACTTTGTGCTCAAGATGAGCTTTCATGATCGTTGAATGTCCGTCGTACGTCCGCCTACAATGACTTTGTCTATACTCAAGCATCAACATATTTGAAGCCATCAAAATAAAACTTGGACACGATGTATATGGTCACAAGTCCTCAAAAGTGTTCGTCTATGGGCTTGGTCGGATCAGTACTTTCTAAATTATGGTTTCTGACTTGACAAACAAGAGGGCCAAGCTGGGCCTATATCGCTCACCTGTATAATTTATCAATTGCCAAAAATACAAAGGGTCATGACTTTAACATAATTCATAGAGGTCCACTATATTAGCCTATGTGAAATCAAGTGACACCCCCCTCCGGGACGGGTTAATTTTGAACCGGGGCTCATAATTTGAACAATTTTAGTAGAGGTCCACTAGACAATGCTACATGATAAATATCTCAGCTCTAGGTCTTGCGGTTTCAGAGAGTTTTAAAGTTTTTCCTATATAAACCTATGTAAAACTAAGTGACCACCTGCTCGGGGTCAAGTTTGACCCGGGTGTCAAAATTTGAACAATATTGGTAGAGGTTCACTAGACAATGCTACATGCCTAATATCTAAGCTCTAGGCCTTGTGGTTTCAGTGAAGATTTTAAAAGTTTTTTCCTATTTTTTGCCAACCAGCGTTCTGTATGGAATGGAATTCTTTGAACACTTTTGGTAGAGCTTCATACAAGGAACATCCCTGCATAGCTTCATCAACATTGGCCCAGTGGTTTCAGTAGAGATGTCGTTTGAATCAAAATGTTGAAGGACGACGGACGACGGACAATCATCCATTAGAAGAGCTCACCCTGACAAAGCCAAAAGTAAGTTCAAGGATCTAGCAGTTACAACACCTAAGGTGAATTTAATTTAAAATATTTTTTGTCAACAATATAGAATTCATAAATATGAATTATTTAAAACAGGAACGAAGAATCCTTGATAAACAGCAGATCAAACATTTTTTCAGAAATATCTTTACTTATAAAAGGCAGAAATGAACGCCGAATGACGCATTTCAAAGGTTCTAATCTGTGTTTATGCAAAGTATTCACAGGGATTGAAACTACAAATTATAACTGCACCGATGTTTTGAAAGTTGAACGGGAATTTTAGTTTAGGGAATACTTGCAATGATACGAACGGATGGTTTTCAAATATGTTTTAAAATATTTTAGTATACCGACTTTTATCAGGAGTTAAGCAGCTTCATACGAGATATATGACATAGTTTGCTAAGGTTTGAAAAATAAACAGACTTATATACAGATGGTACAGGGCATTAAAATACCCGATTTTCAACGCATTTTTTAAAAATATTTCTATGGCAGGTTCATGAAACAATTATGAAAGTAAGAATAAAGACATTACCTAACCACAAAACAAAATTTGATAAATTTAACTGAAAATCTTTGATAACATAATATTGCGTTTCAACGCGGTGCCAAATGTGACAGCGGACGCGCGTTATTTTTTATCCGACCCTTCCTTAGTTCAGAGCTTGCTGTAAACGGAAGATTGATAGAATTCTACGATTTGTTTCTTCAAGTTTGCATATAAATTACGTTACACTTTGCTTTTTACAGAATTGGTGGATATTACAAAGAGTGATAATTAGATAATTTGAGTCAATTAAAATTTGAAAACCAGTTTCAGGGACATAAAATTTAAAGTGTATGTATATACATGTATATTAGGAAAAAAATAGGGCGGTCTACTGGTGAGGTTTTGGATTTTTGTACTTCCGCAAGTTTACTTTTGTAACATTTCAAAAACTATAGCTAGACTGGGAAAAAAACAATTATTCAGTAACAAATTTAGGCAAAATAATAATATTTTAGTGCAAAATAGCAGTTTTAAGAAAATTAGAAAACAAATTGACCTCACATGGTGTGAGCCCCTATAACCTTGACCTTTGACCTAGTGACCCGAAACATGGGCCAAGCACAACTACGTACGGAACTTATCAAATCTGTGAAGCATCATTAAAATCTGATCAGGGGTTTTGGTGATTTAGTGTCCACAACATTCAGCCTACAGACGGACAGACATACGGACGGACGATCGGACAGATAAGCTGAATCCAGTATACCCCCCCCCCCCCTTACACTTTGTGTTCGGATGGTGTAATTAACGGATAGATATCATGAATAACACTGAATTTCCATTTCATATCAAATGTAGATCCCGACCCATAGTTTGATGTATGAAACCCACTTATATAAATCATATACCGGTCGAGTGGTCTTAACCCCCGGAATATTTGCTACACTTCAAAATAAGACATAATGAGAAAATGTTTCGTCCAAGTATTTCAAACAATGTACTTTGCATTTGCGCCTTCTTTATGATTGTACAAAGTGACGCTGTGTCGTCCAACTTTTCTAGTCACACCTATGTTAGTATTTATTTTGAGTATGACTCATACCATACAATTTCGGGGTTTTTCGTCCTTGAAAAAATAAATTAGCTATAACAGTTTGGAGGCGCAAATTTGAAATATGTTACGGTTTATCAGCTATTTCGAAACAATGCATTTGGATCTTGAACATTTATAAACGAGTTATCTCATTGCTGCTGAAAATGTAACACTTGACACATATATGATTAAGGTTTACCTTGTTAATTAATTCACATAACTTCAAACTAACGATATTCCTTCGTGAAATTGTAGCCAGATCAAAATCGAAAGTAGATTTATGTTTAACTACCGTATATACCGCATGAGCACTCGATTTAAACATACCTATCAAATAATCTTATATTCAGCCGTTCTTTTGTTTAAAGTTTAGAATTTGAAAATGAAACAAGTGACGCGCGACATACCTTTGTTTTTGCATGACTTGAAATTATTGAAATTTATTGAAGTTAAAAGGTGAAAACGCGTATGGTGATTGGAATAATTTTAAAGTAAGATAATTTTTCTATAAAAAAATAAACGTTTTTAAATTTTAACATGGTAAAGTTATGAGTTTCGACAAATCTTTTTTAGCTATGCTTCTTATTTATAAGCCACAAAAATTAACAAAATCCATTTTCTGAACAAAATATCTGTAAAAATAAAGGGCTCCTAAAGTGAACATCAAACTAATCTAATATTTCAACATAATTGACAATCTGTTTTAATTACGATGTACATGTACATATATTTCTAAGGTTTAAATAGTCATAGCGCGGGTAAAATGAGTTTACTGTTTCTTTAAAACACGGGTATTTGGGAGATTAGTTGTTACTTGAAATATGGGTGGTTAAAAAGGAAGAGACATTGTAAATTTCTTTTAGAAATGGTACAGAAAGGCGGTGACCAGGATGATTGTCGGCTGCGTATCGACCCAGTTCTTGTTGACAAGTTTCGACGACTTCCGGCTGGTATCAATGAGGTTGGAACTAAGATAGTGCGTGATCTTGGTTTGAGATATCAGTATGACAAAAACAGGGGAACTCTTGAAATCGTTGGTCCAGATACAGAAATACTAGCGCTTGCTGCAGAAACGTTACGGTTCTGGGTTGAAGAGGACGAATTCCCTGATACAGGCATCACTTGTCAAGTCGGGTACCCAAACAGATGTATTGTTATATGGCGTTTCCATGGAGACTATGCGAAGAAATTTGATCACTTGTTTGCCGATGATATAGCTAAGTTGAAACTTATCACGTCAGTTAATATCAAAGCAGTTCCTACAAAACTTAATCCGGAATACATCGAGCTGTTTTGTCATTTTTCGGTTTATCAAAAAGTTAAGCCTGAAGTCGTAAGAATCTCGAAGGAGCTTGGTAAGATATTTCAAGATGATTTCTTTATTCCAGATTCTGACTTTCTGAAGGCAAGACACTTTGCAAGGTCTAAAATATCAGATAGTAAAGTTCTATATGCATTGAAAGAATATCCAGATAATAAAGTCAGAGTATGGCTGTTTGCAAGAGATCACATGGACGTAGTTCGTGCAAAAAAAGAGTGGGTAATTCATGTTGGAATTATCGCTAGAGATAACGAATTCAGAGAGACTGTAAGGCGCGATAATTCAGTCAAATCGGCATCTTTCTTCGGACATCCAGCATCAGAGTTAGGAAGTGAAATGTCAGGACCGACCCAGTCAAACAAAGAGGCTACAAAACACGGAGAACAGGAGGAACATATGTCGAAAGCAAAACAAATAACACAAACTTCTTTTAACTTGAGTCAATCAAGGGTGTCGCTTAAGAGTGAAACAATTTCAGCTAACAAGGACTTCAGTGCTCGAGCACCACGTGTTGACAACTCGAATTTTCCAAGACCATCAGATTTTGTTTATCCTATACAAAAAGAACCACAAGAAGGAAGGGTAAATGATGCAGACAGTCAGAAGGAAGGTCCTACAAATCCGTTTGAAGCAAATGCAGAAATGCTGGAAGAGTTTGCAGAAAATGGTGTGACAGATACGTCCCATCCTACTCTGGGAGATGCCAAGTGGGTACAAGAGGACGAATCTACTTTATACCGTGCAAAGAATATTTCACAGTCTTTGCAGAAAAGAATTTATCTCCATCATCAAATTAACGATCAACAGTTGCAAAATCAGCAACCACCACAAAGTAAACAAACAAATAACTACACAGATATCAAACAAACTGGTAAACAAGTCGTTCATCCGGAAAAGAATCTGATAGAAAAAGAACGATTTAATCCTACACACCATTCAAAATCTGTATTGACTAGCGTGACAGACCCACGACAAGCCCCAGCTATAAAAAGAGGAAACAAAGGATTACGTCCAGGAGAGAAAGCAACAAGGAAACCGGTTAAAGTAAAAGCAGATACAAGGCAGAAACGACCGGTTTTAAAGTCACAGAAACAACCAAACATACGCTAT
>JAUMHA010074309.1:6518-18730 GCA_032359765.1 Saxidomus gigantea
CCAGAAAAAGTCTGAAGTAACCATAAGTTATAAACTTTGAAAAACTTTAGTAAGAAGAATATTTATAGTGCAAACATAAATTATATTATATTATATTATGGCAGATACGCCATGCTTTTTCTTAGATTAATATCTTAAAGTTTTACACCAATGTATTTTTTCTCTCTTTCTTTATCAAAATATTTTTCTCATTCTTATACACCAAGTTACACTGCTTTCTTTTGTAATTCTGGTTGCGTACGTAATTGTGTTTCAGTCAGAATTCTAAAATTGTATTTTTGCACCACTAAACTGTCAAGTGAGCATTTACAGAGATTATAATGTTTTGAGATTATTTTCCCTAAATGAAAACTTATGCAACTTTTTTATTGCAGGCGCTGCTTATACCATTATCCTTCTATTGGCAAGTCTCAACAGCTGTACCAACCCATGGATATATCTGGTGTTCAGTGAATCTGTCTCCCATGAAGTCAAACAGTATTTCACTCGTCTCTTTACATGACACAGTGAATGTTCAGCTATCGACCCAGTTGTTTGAAACTTTAATCGGCGTCTATTAACTTTAGATTGAAAGAATAATTCTTGGTGCGAAACCCAATTGGACTATTTTGATTTCACTTTGAAGAATTGTTAATCCTCATCCTCTTGAGAGCGCAATATTGTTCTAATAAGTCTGTTAAACTGTAGAAATATAATGCTTAAAATTAACCGACTGTTAGCTCAATTATCGATTAAAGTTTCGAACAACGGACTGCTGCTATTGAATCAAGAAAAAACAGAAACCATGGCGTGTCTGCATTCGATGAGAAATATTGATATTCACCAGTAAAATAATTGTATTCCGATTATGTGTTGTTCTTTGACTGCAATGTATTTTGTTCTAATATGTTTATTGTGGACAATATTTCAGAATGTACGTATTTGTCCAGAACTACTAAAGAAATAAAGGAAAGATTGTTGGCTTCGGCGTAATATCACGTTATAATTTCACCGAGAGGGCACCAAAAGTGATATTTTCACGTGTGGCTGTGCAACGCATGAAAATAACTACTTTTGGTGTTCGTGAGTGAAATTATCATGTTATTACATCGATACTAACATTGTTCTGTTTACTTTATGTCTTAAACTCTACTTTTGTTGTGTTTATTTCAATAAAATGTCGAAAATCGCAGGAAACGTCATAGCAAACGTGACGTCATTTTAACGACGACATCGTCGTATTATTTCCGGCATTCATTACGCTCGGTATACTTTTTGTTGTTAGTCCGGGTAACATATTTCAATAATTTCCACTGAGTCGTCAGTCAGTTTATCGGAATATAATCCACCTTTATATTTTGATAAACCACCGAAAAACTTAAAATACATAAGAAATAAATATTCGGACATATACTAGACCTGACATTGAAAACTCGAGAATATGTTACAATATAATGTTTTACAGAGATGTTGGTAATATTTGAAAAGAATTTTCAACAAAAACGACTGACATATTTTTTCTGTCCCTAGTTCTCATTGTTGATGTTTCATATTCTATCAAGATCGTGTTTATGTATTGTCTATTTTCATAAATATTTTATGTTTTAACAATGACACATAATGTTCATGTGAGTAAATGGCTTTTGCTTTCGGTTCTTTTTTTAACATGATTTGTATGATGTCTCTAATAAAGGAATGATATCACTGAAGCATTAATCCATTCAAAATAAAGTATGGACACATTAAAAGTCTTATAATTAATAGTATTTAAGTATTAATATAACTATCTTGTGTTCTTTTCAGTCATATGATGTTAATGTTTATGTTCATTTTATTCCATGAAAACACTGTATAATTTTATGTATCTGTTTAGTTCAATAAACAATTATTATTATTATTATTATTATCATTATTATTATTGTTGTTGTTGTTGTTATTACTATTATTATTGTTATTAATATTATCATTATTATAATTATTATTATTATTGTTATCATTATTGTTTTCATTATTATTATATTAAGTGTTATTATTATCATTATTTTTATAATTATTATTGTTATTGTTATCACTATAATAATTTTCATCATATGAAGTAGTAGAATTTATCACCATAAACGTTTCAGTTTAATATGAACTGATGTTCATAATATTTTATCTGATCACAAATAAACCATCTGGACATTTTCAATGCAACCTATCACTGTAGCTGTAAGTGACAGGTATAGATTAGTTCAAGTATAACTGTAGTCATAAAATTTGGTTAGCAATAATACTTCGACAAGTTTTGTCGAAAGGTTGGAATACACCTTAAAAAGGTTTTATGAAATATGCATAATAACTAAAACAACATTATAATTATGTTATCTCACATTTTGTTTCATTATTTCTTCCGGAGCACCAAAATAATGAGAACTGGGACTTTTGCGGACTAATATCGTTATTGCTTTAATTCAGATGGAAATTTCCATATTTTGGTGTCGTTAAATACAACCAATGACAAATAATGAGTAACAACATTGTAACCAGGTTGAACTTCATGATTTCTAATGAGTTTATATTTTTGAGTGTTGTACTCTTAAATTGCAAGATCTCTATTGGCATGGATTTTAACAAATACAATGTATTTGTATCGGTTTAGCTATGGATCATTCAGACAAGTAAAGAAGAAAAAAACAGGTTTAATATTTTGATATGTTTTGATAAAACGACGAGTGATAGAAGGTTTGAAGTATTATTTGTAGATACATACTGGACAGAGGAACACTCTGATGCTGCAATGTGTTCTAGAAGACTCAACATACTCTTTATCTTTGTTTTAGAAGCTTGTCATATAACTATAAATTCGAGTGATTATATATTAAAATACTGCTTTCTGATTTCTGAGAAAAATATTTCTGCTTGTTATATGAGCTGGTACAGTCATATTTTTCCCAAACGAAACCGAGTGGGTGAAGCAGGAGTTTACAATAGGTATCACTTAATTTGCTTTTAAAATTGGGTTATTTATTACAGATTGTTCTCATATGTTTTTCAACAGAAATAAAGGAAACCGGACATACCCGCTGGCGTCAGTGAGTTGTGATAAGGCCTTATGTCTTATAGAATCATTGCATGCAATCACTGCGGTAAAGATTTATGAGTCACCACATTCTTTACTTTCCAAATGAGAGACGTGAACTTAGAAAAGATATTGTTTAAGAAATTATTAGAAAAGCGCAACTGACCACAGTCACATGGCCATCATAATAGCTCTATCGCGGGTGGTTTACATTTTCTATGGTGTTCTACAGCTGCCCCAAAATTTGCTTCCAATGTTAAACTATTTGTATATTATTTTGTATGTCACGAATAAATAAATGCTTATTTATAGTTTTACTTATTAATACAGGTAAGTAACTTGTGTCTACTGTTTATAAACAAGTTCTAGCCCTACATGGGATACTCAACAAGTTTTTAGACTGGCCTTGTAAAATAATACTAACGCTTTTGTACAGGAATCAATCCTTCAAGAACTATTCTCCTTTGACAGAAATACACTTTTCCAGCACAGATATCCTAACCAGTATGTGATCTGGGTATCCTCGCAGACAACGATACACAGCAGTGACAAGAGCGCGTATTAGAGGAATTGTAGATTTGCCCAATAGGCATATTTTACAGTTCAGAAACAAGTCACAGGTCCGGCGAGTATTGACGATACTTGTTGGTCCTACAGAAACTGCTGATGGACTATCATGGATGAACCAAATATCCCCCAAATCAGTTCTTTCACTAAGTTCAACGTAATGTTTTCTCCCCGACTTCAATCCCATATCTCTATTAAACGTTCCAGTAACATATTTATGTGCACTGGGTACATTCAAAACAGGACATCTGAAAGTGGAATAGATCGTGTAAAACCAGTTGAGAAATTTGAGCTCGTTTGCTATAATCAATCTTTATTTTTTACCCGTCTTTGGAGTTTACAACAATGGTGCCACAATTCGTCACCTGTGAGGAGCTCACCTCTTTTCTTTATTCTTTACTTTATAAAGTGATATTCATGGGCCCTTTACTCTTTGGTCGTCTAAGGAAGGGGTACAAACCATTGACACACATTTGACAATTATAAGTGTTTTGTCAGTACTTCTCAATGAAATACCAATCAATGCAGCTAACTAAAAAAACTGTATAGCACGAGCCTTTTGCTACCATGGCTTCTAAAGCATCAATGCTCTTAAGAGACTATAACGTTTTGAGGCACGATACACGGGGTAGGTCCTTAACTCTAGATTATCCCTTACTTAAATACGTATACCGACATACAAACAGTGGCTTTGAAAAGAGGCAAATCACAGTTTTAACTTCTTGCAGAATCTCTATTTTCTAGGTAATACTCTATTCAGAGAACTGTGCGTCTATTTGTTAGACATAATTTCGTTCTTTTCGATAGTTTTTAAGCTAAAATAGAGTGTCAGTATATATGAATATGCTGTACGTCAACGCTTATATCTTTGGAATAGCAACACAACTTTGTATTAACATGTTTGGTGTACATTGCTATTGAAACGACAAACAAGTTCATGCGCATACCTTTTAATTTGGCAGCCCTTTCTCTATTGACTGATCTGTCCAGATCAAGAGAAGACGTTTGTCCAATATTTACCTTTGTCTTCCTGTTTGATTTATGTACATATTCCCTCTTTTTAAATGACTTTTAGCCAGAACCCTTATATCTAAGTCAGTGTGTAGCCTTGCCAGAACTGGTTCTTCTTAGCTTGCGTTGGTGCCTTCACGCGTGTTGGAATGGAAATACTTCCTATATGACATTGATTGGAGGTGTACGCATTGCTTTAGTATGAATTCGTATGGCCTGTTTTCTATAAGCCCTTCTGATAAAGAGACAGGGCAGTCTAAACCTGATTAGTTTGCTTCTGATTCCATCGCGAAAGATGTTGACAAAAAATGATAAAATAAAGTCTTTTCCTTTTTTGGTTGTATCTATAATCAAAACTAATAAGTATCCCAAGTTTACGTAAAATTGATCATATTATCTAATAAAACATGATTTTTCCTGACAAAACTTATAAAATAAATTCGATAGTAACCTATGAACAACGTTTCACAGTTATATATTTAGAAATATTCATTTCTTAAATAAATTTGAAGTATAATCATAAGAATAAGACCTTAAAAGTGATGAAATATTATCAAGTCAGACATCTGCAGCTGTGGGAGGTTTAAATAACAGTATAATGTACTCATATCAATGGCGTTTTTCATTTTTTCAGGAAAACGGACCTTCGTGAGATATGTTAATAAATCAAATATCTTTGAAGGATTGTGTTTTAAATAAAATGATAAACGGCTTCAAGTCTTATCATCGGCTCGAATGTATAAAGTAACATTCGGTTTAATTCAGTGCATACTTACAAGAAAAAGCAGAAGTTTCATACAAACGACCAGGTATCAAGTGTCACGAAGCATTAAACATCTAATAAGTAAATTAGAATAACTTGTCTCTGTTAAAACAGAATACACGGGGTCAAAGTTCATATATACATGTACATGTACATGTTTCTATTCAGACCAATACAGGTTACTTGATATTTCAATGCAACTGCACAATAAAGCTAAACGAAGTTTTCATGAATTCAGTATCAAAACGATGTGCATTTTATTACTAGTTAGGGAAAACAATACTAACATGAAAGCGTAAATATCCTAGATATTTATTATCAAAATATATAATCACAAAGTGATGTGTAACTAAATATACAATGCCAAGGTATCAAGTGCAACGAAACATTACACATGGTACATGTACCCGAGCTTTGGATATTGTGTTACGGATTGTTGATGAAAATGTTAAGGGGTGATGTGTTTGGGGAACATATTGGACTGATTTATTGGAAAAGAATAGGACTTAAACGATTATGTAATTCACTAATATGGTTTATCAATCAAAGTATAACTTCACTATTGTAAGCTGAAAAAAAGAAGATATTAATTAAATGGGTGTACTAGTAAACAATGGCGTCCTGTGATCATTGCAGTTGCAAACTATACGGGTTAATGGAAGTTAATACACCTTCTATCATAGTTACATCAGAGTCAACACGTACAATGTAGCAAATGAGTGTCGTATCATTTCTGCACAACTGGCTGCTGGCACAATATGTTCATCAGTCCCGAAAGTGTGCTCATATTCTAGTTATTTCGGTCAAGGTCATAACCTATAAAAACCGCTTTAAACATGACTGCAATAAAACGCAACCAAGCCTATATAATCCTAATGAAATGATTTACATACTAAAGAAACCCAATACACAATCTTGATATTAACTAGAGACAGGCGGGACCTCGGAGCATATTGCCAAACCCGCAGGGACGGTTTGGTAAAGTTATTGATTACAGTAAATTCGCCGAAACTATCTTTATATAACGAAAATTCGAACAAAAAGGACAGAAAAAGGCCATACTAATACAACAATCTATTACGTATATAGTATGTGTTATATAAGATTTAGTTTAATAAGAATGGAAAGACAGAATGTATAAAAAATTAGTGATATATGATGTCAGTAAACTGTAGCATGCCATAATCTGCGAAGCTAGAAAATGATCGAACTACTGTTATAATTGCCGTTGAGAGCAGCTACGCAATTTAAGCACTAGAATAATCAATTAAGATATCAGTACAGAGAAAATATAATATGGTAAATATTCACGACAACTAAATCAACTGGGAAGCTTTCACATGTTTTGTCAAAATTTCCAAATTTTTAAATAAAATTCTGCAAAATATAGTCAATTTTATTTTGAATTGTAATTCACCAAAAACGTGTCGTTTTGTCAAATGTTCGTCTTAACTTATTCCTCGAAAAAGTGACTCTACATGTGAAAGGTTTGGATTTAGAACACCGTTTTCATTTACACACTGTTTCTTCAGAGTTATTTATACACCTTTGAAATTTCGTGATAGGAACTTCCCTCTGTTATGCCTAATCCTTTTCCTGAGTTTCAACCTACAAATTGTTTTGTATGTATTCAGAGAGACTGATATTTTCTGATCAAACAAGATGGTTTCAATTAATACATTCGAAATAGACACAGCTTAAAGAAAGACATTAAAAGTTTATAATGATCTTTAGAAAAGCTTTCTGAAATACTTGAACACGCTGTTAGAATATTGTCAGAAAATGTATTGTACAGAAACCCAAATAAAAGAAACCCAAACTGCCTGACACAGTTTACCTTATTTCGGTCTACATGAATATTGGGTCAGCAGCCAATGTTGACAAAGATTCACGAGATGCGAGACAACTGTTTTGATAATTATAGATATAATTTGAAGGTTCACTAAATATTGCAACATATTATTTACTGTTCAAATGATAGTATTGTAAAGATCTGCGAAGTATGTTTAAATGTGCGTGGACAACGCATTTCCTCGTTAAAATGAAAGTGCACATGTTGTTCGACATTTACACCACCAGTCTAGAATAGATGCTAGGTTTGTACCAATAACTCCAATTACGTTTTAAGTGGGAAATAGGAAATGAATTCTTTCAGAATTTTGGTAGATACTTATTTATGTGTTTCCTCACCACTTTGGGGCCCAACGTAGTGGAGAGGGAAGACATTTTGATGTTGTCCTGTCTGCCTGAGTATTAGTATTTTGGTGTCACCAACTCCTTATTACACCGACAAACTTCGCTTGAGTGACCAGACCTAAACCGTGTTTTACCTGTTGTTGGTATTTCCGATTCAGGTATTTAAGACGGAGTTATTTCCCTTGATATGTCTTATTTCACGATGTGAGGGCTGCAATGTGTTACTCCTATTCTACCACTCCTTGCAATTCAATCAAGCCGCATGCAAGTGATCTGAACAGTGTTTACATTTGCATATAATCAGCATGTTCTGGTATATTGACTTAAAGCGTAGATATTGTCCTTTGTTTGTTAAATGTATCTGGGTTATTTCTCATATTCTAGTAGAGGCATTTCAGTCAAACTACAAATGAGTGATCAATACTATGTTTACTTTTGTATATCATCAGTCTTATTGGGTTTATTGATTTTAAGTGAAGTTGCTGTCCTCGGCTTGTCACATTTTATTATGTCTGCGTTATTTCTCCTGTACCTCTTTAAAGTCAACGGGTTTTAATCAAACTGCACATGAGAGATCGATATACCATGACTTTGACTCTAACATTTTGATCTACGTTGTTGTTATTGTAACACGTTTTACACAAAAATCAATACATGCCTTCGATGGTATTGTGATGTACCGTTCAGGCAGAGACATAAGTTTGAAATAAAACACTCCCAGCGTAAAACCGCTATATTTAAGACGCTTAATCATAGCTTCTTTGAAAGATTTTCACTTTTCAATTTAATACATATTGCTTTTTGTTTGGTCTCCGGCTTCTAATGTTTCACTCTCATTACCTTACAGTCATTTATCTTTGCATCTAAATTAGACCAGTGTTGTTTATGCCTTAAAGGGATACTCCCTATATCTAGCAGAGTATATTCTCCAGACATAAATAATGCAATTATTGAACGTAAAATGATAAATAAATACAATTCTAAAGAAGAGCATATTATATCGAAAAGTGAAGCATGTTATCACATAATCAGCAAAGTGACATTCTGTAATAAACCGCTTTCAACCCAATAATTATACAACAACAACTTTACAAACTAAAAGTTTTAAGGTTATTCAACAATTTACGATATTGCAACATATCTCACAACGCTGATGTTATATTCACAATCCCTTGCTTTTCATCAGTAATATAACGGAAAAACAAAGTTTGGAGCGTGATCGATTTTGTTTAAAACCAAAAGATATTTCTCTAAGAAAAATATGGGCATTTTGTGAAAACAATTTAAATGACTGTAAAATTAACATTACAGTACAGTTGCGTGACTCTATGAATAAAAAAATACTTGTGTACGACAGGCTTTTGACATGACATATTCTAAGTTTTCATGCCGTTACGTTATTTCTTGGAAACAGATAGCATTTCAAGATGTTTCGTTCTTAATTAACAGAAACATTTCGTCTTCCTTCGCGGTGACACGATTGCACTAAGATTAGGCCAAAGACAATAAAATGGTCTAATGTTTCTTCCGATCTTACAAATCGTTCGCATAAATATTGAATCGTATGCCCTCCGGAATCAGAAAATATAACAAAACGCTGTGTTTAAGGCAGATAATGGTAGTGAATGCCTTTAATAAACTGTTTCAATTCAATAAAAAATTCTATATTTATGGAGAGATGTCAAGGACTGATGAATACGTTTGCTGTTCACCAGGTTTCCACTATAAAATTTATAACCGCTCAAGATATAACTGCGACAAAAAAATAATCCAGCCTTTATTCCTAACAACATTTAAATGATTTACATAAAAGAAACCAATTCACAATCCTAAAATTAGCTACAGACAGGCATGATCTCAGAGCATATTGTCAAACCCGCAGGGATGCCTTTGTGAAGAGCTTTATTAGATTTAATTCACCGTAAAAATCTCTTCATCGCTGTGGTGTGAGAAGTCCGACAAAGGAGAATTGATTAGTGTATCTAAATGTAAAAAAAATATTCGTCATACTTTGAACATGATGCTGTATTTATTTTTGAGAAATTGTCAAGTTAAAATTAATATTTACCCTCATGTATAATTGTCACGAAATATGCGGCAATATTAATATAAGTCAAACACCTATTGAAAAGTAATTTACATCGTGTTACAGTGGGATACCATCGAAAGATGTTAGATCAAGTAGATGTAAGATCACTTGGAAAACAAGAACGAGCAAAGACATCATTCAACGAACTGATGTTGAATAGAACAAATTATAGACTATTATATAATTTCATCAACGCACTTTTATCACTCTTATTTTGCCGTAACATTTGTCTTTAAAGTGCGATCTTTAGTTTTACCATAAAACACACCATAAAGTTTGATAAATTGGTTTATTTGATATAAATGAAAAAGTTTATACACGCCAAATTGGCCTCAGTGAACATTCTATCGTGGGTTGCGGAATTGTCAAAAAGCAGTACACATTTAATTTAATACGCAACCTTTATGATTAGGCAAAAAACTCTTAGAAAACTCAAATAAATCAAATGTATAAAAGTCATGAAAAATAGAACAAATTCTACAGTTGCTTGCTTCAGTCATTATATCCTATATTACAAGGTTTTTTTTGCATGACGAAGCAGCTTGAATTGGGTCACATCTTACGAATGTCACACTAAGAAGATTTCATTTTATTCAACCTTATCCGCTTTTTGCTATGTTTACAGACAGATCGCCTTGTGTTTATTCAGGATGGCTAGTACTTAGTAAGCAATGCAATTATGACCCTTGAAAAGACAGCTTATCGGCCTGGACGTAAAGAAAAACTTAGCATTATTCACGTTAAAGAATATTCCAAATTGGATTATTACATAGATTGTGACAAAAGTTACAAGACTATTAAGCTCAAGTTAATCTTTGGATCGTTTTTGCATTTGTCCAATGATGTCGCCAAGAAAATCTTATTATCCAAGAAACAGAAAAAACTTGAACACCTGTGGTTTTACATTTTTTGACAGGTATTTTACATCTCGAAACTAGAAACAAAATATCTTACTTGTCTGTAATTTCAAACAAAACTAAAAGCTAGGGGTTGCAATTTTATTACACTTTCATTATTCCCATGCCAACGGAACTGTATAACAACTCTTTGAAAACTTTTTCATTCAATTTTATGACCATTAGTGTAAGGTTAGGGGGTATAACCTTCTGCTGAATCACATTTAATAGTAGAAAAATAAAATAATTTGAATACAGGTATTAAAAACCGGTAACATAATTTTCTCAAGCAAGGAAACGTTTCTAGTAAAGGGGATGCCCCTGGCAGATAACCTTGTTAAAATTGATGATTGGTGAGATACATGTATAATATGACATATAATTTATCATCGTATTTGTTTTATTTTTAATTACGAGCAATAATGTTGTTTTAAATATGTTGAAAAGATCCTTCTAAAAATGTGTAGGTCTACATATTTTCTAAATATTAAAAGGATACCTTTGAAGATTTTGACGAATGGAATTTAGCATAACTCAGACGCTACATTAGAATAGCTACATTGTACATGTATGTACATAATTACTCAATTAATGGACTTATTTAATTCGTTCAATGTTATTTTATATTTCAATTGTATAAGATTTTTCTCGTAAACAATTACTTTATTTTCACTCTTAACATTTGAGAAACACTGATTTCTGCAGCCTAAACAAAAAACACTTTGCTCTATTTCTTACAATATCCGATTTGCCAGCAGTAATGTTGACAGTTTAATGCGTTTAAAAAGACGAATGTGAAATTTTAGTTTTTGAGATATATTTTTCTTAAATTTCAGATCAAATGTCTTTGACATAGCAGTAGGAATTAAGGCATGTACTTGGCGAGGTTAAAAATCGCTGTCGTGACTAAATCTCTGACGTATAGCATTTGCCTTTTTGCAATATGTTTCATAACGTTTGAAAGAAAATGCATGTGTTCCGTCGTCAAAGGAAACAGTTACACATTTTGTTTGAAATATTATGTACCAGTGATCATTTGGGTCAAAACTTTTTAAAATGCCAATCTATAAAAAATGTATCACAATGTACCGCAGTTTAACCCATAAGTGCCTAGTGTTTACTAAAATAAACACCTTTTCTAGTAAAAAAAGACGAATATACGATGTTGTCTGGTCAGGATTTCAGCTGTTAGCCACTTGATCCAAATTCTTTATAACACCCATATTTAGTGAAATGCACTCTCCACAATTGGAAGTCAGAAGAATCGATTGTAAAATTCGAGGTATAAATGGGTTAACATTATAGCTGCTGGTATACTGCTGGGGTCTTGTATGTCCGATACAGTTCGAAATTTTCTGGTAAATAGTGATTGCCTGTTTTCAGACAAAAGGGAAAGTACATCATTACAGCGCTTCAAGTCACCCTTTTAAATGAATCTGTTTCTTTAATTTATACAATCTGCTTTCCCTTTGACATTATTTGTTTACATGTCTTAATTTCAGCACATCCCATTTCCCCCTGTTTAGTCTACATAATTAGTTAAATTATTTCGTAACCACACAATTTTCAGTTAATTAAGACTCTTGGCAAATACAAATGTTCAGCAATGTACCAGTCTGGTAAAAATAGTTCGGATAATAAGTTAAATTC
>JAUMHA010074419.1:0-28462 GCA_032359765.1 Saxidomus gigantea
TTCAATGCTTTCCAAATATGATAGATAGAAAATTGGACTGGTGCAAACATAGATGAATTGTGTTGAATGTCCAAGAAATCATTTGCCGTTATAGTGTGACTAACAAAACATGTATTACTGATATTCCATAAAAGACGTAATATATAATATTTTTAAGTTACTTGCTTTTTATCATAAATGGACATAGTCTACTTATTCATTCTTAAACATCGTTTCCTAAGGTGGCATATTTCTGTAAAAGAATACCGAAAAATAGCTCAATGCTCTGAGTTGCACTTAACATGAAAAAAAAAATGATTTTCGCGAAAAGTTGATATTTTCAACTTCATAATACTTTCAGCTTAATAAGGAAAAAACACGAAAGTGTCCACTACTGAATACGATAATAAAATAAGGACTGAATTCCTTCAAGATAGATCTTTTGATACTTCGATTTAAACAGAAATATTGAATTTATACATTTATATCTTTTTAACATATCGATCCTGTGTCATACAGACAGATTTTGTCGCGTCGCCCATTTATATATTCATTTCAATAATAAATTCTTTATTTAAAGAAGGTAACACATACAGAAATATGAACGAATATTCATATGACTTAGTTTAAATATGGCCTTCTGAAAAGGGAAACATGAACAGTACATAAAGAAAACTTAAATTTCAACTATACACAACTCAGTTATACCATTCAGTATGACAATCACTCAATAATACATAGCAAACATTTCAAGACATTTGAACTCCATCTGAAAAGCATGAAGCTAGAATTGGACTACTTTTATCAAGATTCGTCCTCTTTCAATAAGAATTCAAATTTATTATATTTCAAAATGAAAATATATGTGTATTGTACTTTTTAAAATGAATTGCCAAACCCTTCAACGATTTTCATGGAAGCTTGTTCAAATTGTCGTCTGTTCGAAGTGATGTGCTGGCTCAAGGAAATTGGGGATCAAGCCCATGTCGTTATTCCAAGCGGGTTGGGGCATTTTAAACATTTCAGTATTGAGGACTTTTTCTAAATGGGTCATTAGTATGTTTTGTTTACTTTGCTATATAATTTTCCACCAACTCATGTTTGTAATTGTCTTTTATCAAAGTAGTCTATTATCCCCAGTCTTTCATGTTTTTTACGCAGAAAAACAGAAAGGTTTATAGTCCTGGCCGACCGTGGGATTTCTCCCCTGGTGAACTTGCCAAGGCAACAGAAAGTAGCCATATTGAACAAATGTGCAGTCTGAATAGTAAAATGTAACTTTCAAATATCTTAAAAGCTACTCTTTTTGTTTCAGGTAGATACGTTTAACCCCTTGTTCCGTTAAACGGTGGCTTGAAACTGCATATACTTTTATCTAATTTCGGAGTCTTAAAATCAAATACATATTGAAGTAATTTATTCATGTACAATAATTATAAATTATATAATCATATCACACAAGTACAATATACAACATAAATAGGTATTGCAAACTGATATCAGGGTAAAACAACTGTCGGATCTTTTAACTAGGGTATTAACCTAACAATCTTAAGTTTAAAGTAACAGTGACTTTGCCTGTGACGTTAGCCTTTAGAAGATACCCACTATGCGAACAAAACACAAGGTTTTGCCAAATCGTCACAAGTAAATAATTCAGTTTACCTGAAACAGTAGATCGACACCCCCTCCTCTTACCCCTCCCTACCCGGCGCTCTACTAGATAGCCTTACATGACAGGTCCGAGTTCTATGGTGCTACTTTTAAATATGTTATGGGGTAAAATAAACATGTCTATACTACAGTATCCGGTTATATATTATTGCAAAAGTTCTTCAGTGAGCAGCCACTGTCATCACATGAACTTGGTTTGAAACTATACTGTACATAGCTGAAATATCAATTTGTCTTCAGGTAACACGACAATACATCCAAAAACTGACATAATGAAAGCACCCTACTTTAGGATTAAATATTCAAAACCTATGACAAAATGACATTTTACAACACACTTCAATATAATGATGATAATGCCATTAGTGCAAATCTATCTTTCTACTTTTTTGTGATGAAATAATTGTTTTCTAATTAATATTCTGTATGTTGTAGCACTTTTCAATTATGTACAATCCGTGACGTTTAAAACCAAGACATAATGTTTACTCTTTTGTGTTCATACATGTCTCACCAACAGAAATAATATTTCAGGATCTTTGTTACAATATAACAATCCCTTGTTTTTAATTTGTATACAGTGCGAGCAAAGATATACTGTGACGTGGATACTATGACTTAATATACCGAAGTTTAAGGCATAAACTGAAGCAATCGTTCGTGTCTAGAATACTACTAATTGTTTCTTCATGCGGATTTGTTTTGCCAATATTGTCATCTTGTCATCAAGTGCTAATCAAATGGCATCATTTTCCTGGACAAAAACCAGCAGTCCATAGGATCTTTTTTGCCTTTCATTTTAACTTGTCCTCTATATGTGAAATGGAACTGAGGATCAAAGCATGGACCCGCCTTTAAATACCTGAAACAAAAGAAAAAGGCAATATAGTTTTAAGAAACTATTTTCAGAGTTTCCGACCAAATTCAAACTGTTGTTGGCAAAATATGTCTCGTACACAGCTGTGAAATATATATTGGACGAGGTGCTATTTATAATCTCTTTATTCCACACCATTTTCTGTTTTTCTTAAACTGTTCCTTCATATATTCACTAATTTCATCGTCACTCAACATTTCCACAAACGATGTTTGTTTAATTGTGCTTATTGGGTCCACCATCCTCTAAAGAGGCTATAGTCGGTACGACCCGTTTCCACAAACGACAGTCATCATCGTGTTTATAGACATTCTGCTAGCAAGGGAGACAAAACGTACACAACTTTCTGAAAGAAGGCAGTAGAGTTATCCTGCATAAATATGACACACGCGAGTCCATGTGAATAAAAGCAAATATTGAATTTTATTTGACTGTCACGTGGTACAAATGCTAGAAGGCTATTGGTTACAGTGATAATATACATGCACAGAATCTGTAATATTAAGTAACTTTATTTGACACACGTTTTAGTGAGTGCCTCTTTAAAACAACATGGGAGGCATATTCGTAACAAGAAGGACGATGTAATCATATTAAGAAAGGCACGTTCATCATATTCATGATAAGATGGTGTACTCATAAAAAGTTAAGCAAATCATAACACAGATGAAAACATATTCATGAAGAGAGGGACAGTGTACTCACAACAAGATGGAAGGCATACTCATAACATTAAGGCTAAGTTTTCATTACATTTATCACATTCATTACAAGAAGAAAGAAACTTACGCATGAGCATATTGTGATACATTTATGCGTCCTATGACTCCCGTAGTTTCAGTTCTGCTTGTTATGTTGACTGTGTTACCAAACAGACAATACCTCGGCATCCTCTTGCCGATCACCCCGGTAACCACTTCTCCAGAATGTATTCCTATAGTGATCTATGGAAAAGCAAACATTTATTATCATTATTCTGTCACTACAATCGAAGTTTGGAATAACATTATAGTACATCTACTATGTAGTGTTTTACCAATTATTACACCCTATATTATTTTAAACAAATTAGTACCGGGAGGTTATGGAAAGCAGAGAGCAGAGATACGTGCAGGTCATGTCCACACAGTTTTAAAAAGTAAGGAAATGTTGCTGTAGAATAAACGTTGAATGATTAAATATTAAGGCTCTGGACTTTTTATATCTGAGACTTTCGCAGTCATTATAACAATATATTACACATTTAATTTTTGCAATTTTTAATTTGTATACCTCGAGTTAAAGTATGACGAAATTACGTAATGTACAGCTTTATTTATCATATCACCATAAATTATTTACCAAAGTAAAAACGAACCTCAATAAGATGGTTGTTCGGATCTCTTAATTCCTTGGATACGTCCATCAGATCTAGTGCTAGGTTTGCAATGGATTTAGCATGTGTGATACACTCCTCCGGCAGGCCGCTCACCGCCATGTACTTGTCTCCAACAGTCTCAACCTGTACAATGTATATAATTGTTTTCCTTATCTACATTTATTGCAAAGGTACACGTAGCTGGTAAGAAGAATGTTTGCTTTAAGTATGCACTACGCTGACACTGTACTAGGAACTGCAGACATTGACGAATAAGTCCGCAAGGGTTCTTTTTGGGATTAATGTACTTTTCGTGCTAACACGGAGGTAAATGTAAGCGTATATCTTTACCTATAATTGAAAATGATAAATCAGTAGTTTCCGCGAGGCTTTGAAAGAGACATGGTCTTAGTGATATTCCATGTTTTGTATATTGCGCCTAATTGAATTTATATGTGTTAATACGAATCTAGAATCATCTGTATATTCTAGGTTCCTGGTAATAAGATCATAGATAGTAATGTATAAAACAAGAGGGCCAAGACGGGGCTTTATCGTTAACCTGGCTTCAGAGAAGATTTTTAAAAGTATTTCTATTATAAGCCTATGTAAAATCAAGTGACCCCGTAAGTTTTTCCTACAATATGCCTATGTAATACCAAGTGACCCCCGTGCGAGGTCAATTTTAACTCGTGGTCATTTGAACAATCTTCGTTGAGGTCTACGAGGCAATGTTACATTCTAAATATCTAACCTTTAAGTCTTCTGTTTTCAAAGAAGAAGATTTTTAAATTGTTCTCTATTATAAGCCTTTATAAAATCAAATGACCCCCGGGCGGGGTCAATTTTAAGCCGGGGGAGAGGGCATTTTTTCAGTTTCGGGAAGGCGCCCTAGCCCTCAATTTGGGGGAAATTGAAGTGATAACAAGCCGAAGGGGACACTAAAATCCTGGTGTAAAGTCACAATTTGGTGGAAACTGTATGTTTTGAAAGAAATTTTAGTTGGGGAAGACGCCCTATACCGGCCTTTGATATAGAAGGTAAAAATACCCTTGGGGTCATAATTTATAAAATCTTGGTACATGCCTAGAGGTCCGCTAGACAAAGCTGCGTGCTAAATATCTAAGCCCTGGACCTACCGGTCTTTGAGAAGAAGATTTATGAATTATTTATATTTTGAGCCTATGGAAAATCAAGTGACCCACGGACGGGGTCAATTTTAACCCGGGGGTCATGAATTCAACCATATTGGTAGAGAACTACTAGGCAATGCACAGTGCTAAATATCTAAGCTCTAGGTATTGTGGTTTCAGAGACGAAGATTTTTAAAGTTTTTCTTTATATATGCCTATGTTATATCAAGTGACCCCCGGCCTGGGTCAATTTTGACCCAGGGGTCATGATTTGAACAATCTTCGTTGAGGTCTGCTAGGTAATGCTACATTCTAAATATCTTAGCTTTAGGTCTTCTGTTTTCAGAGAATAAGATTTTTTAATTTTTCTCTATATAAGCCTATGTTAAATCAAGTGATCCCAGGGCGGGGTCAATTTTGAGCCGGGGGCCATAATTGATAAAGTCTTGGTAGAGGTCCACTATATAATGCTGCGTGCTAAATATCTAAGCCCTTGGTCGTCCGGTCTTTTTGTACAGTAGCAGTAGTAAGTGATGGTTATCTGTTTGGTTTTAGAATTTGATTTCTTTAACTTCTACTTTAGGATTCTATTCCATAATAGAGGACTAGTGAATAGAGGAAAAGACCTTAAACGTTTTTGTATCATGTCTATCTAAATGTCTGTTAACTCCCTCTACAATCTTTAGAGACCATTTGCGGCCGAAAAATAAGCAGACCTGTCGAAACCTTATTCTATATTTTGCTAGCTTGTAAAGACGCAGAAATAAAAGTCATTTATATTAAATAAGGACATCAGTTGTACGGAGCGGGCTATTTTCTTTTCGTTAGGAACATAGATTCGACATAATTGGTCCATAAATCAAACGCCAACACATTCTAGTGAATTTATCTTCTAATATATAAAATTACCAGGTTGTAAATGCTGCCTGAGGGAGCTTATCCTTTCCGATACATCTTTAAATGCCTTACAGGAACAATCCCAATTACCACAGAACATACTAGCAATGCATCTTTTATAATGTACAAACGTATAAACCAGCGGATAAAAAGTTACTAGTGGAGATATTTATTGGAACTGTCTAATAAAATTACAAGGTGTCCTTTGACATCAATCCGTATTATATTACGTCACAATTACACCAATTAAAAGCTTCACATTTTTTCTTGTAACCCCGCAAACATCCGTACCTTTAGTTTAAACATATTTTATTCCCATATATACACATGTATACACACAGTTTAACAATTACAAATATACATAATGGAAAAGGATAAGAATGAAAGACAACATGTCTTATAAAATTCTTCTCCCTGACAAGACTTCTTTGTACTAGAACTGTACAATTTTGAAAGTAAAATTCGGGTGATACAATGATATATAAATCTATTTAGGATAATCATCCGTACCTTTGAAACGCTGAAGAGCCATAGCCGTGTCGGAATAAGTACCCTGGCGTTTGCCAGAACCACCCATGATACAGTTCTACAATCTAGTACTGAAACTAACTACAACATGTGCAGGAAAGCAGTGCTCAGATGTAGTTAAATTTAGTCAGTCTATAACCATTGATAAAATACCCACACCCTACCTTGAAAACGTCAACATGCTGATTTAGGATATCGTCAAACTTGGTGTAGACTGTGTTAAGTAGTTTCACAATTTTGATGGCACCGTGTACATCTGAGTTGCTAACGCTGAACTTCGAGAAGCCGACAATTCCACTGAACATGATGGTAACATTTTCGTATTTTCTAGCGGGCACACTTCTGTTGTGACGAAGTTCGTTGGCAACTGACTTTGGTAATATAGAATACATCAACCTAAAAGAGGTAGAATCTCGAAATATGTCTTTGAAACTGTAAATATTTCATTTGTGGTCACACTAAAGAATACCAATTTAATACCCGATGTATATCAGTGCCCACTATTTTACATCATTATGCAAGCAAGTGCTATGACTCTTAACCAGTTTCATCTTTATCCATGTCAAAAAACATTAAAATATTCATCCTCTAATCAGAAAAAAACAATTTTTTATTCAAATCTACATCACGTAAAAACATTGAATTTATACAAAAATGTATATAAAAAGGACGGATTTGAAGCGTTTTCTGCAACAAACGAACGTTATATCAACATTAATTATACCGTGCTATATGTAGCCCTTCTAGACCCGTGTCACGGCGACATCGTCTAAAAATAGCATTACCAGAATACAGGCGTATTCTGAAAACCGCATTGATTACAGACGCGAGAAACCTATTTTACGACCGCCGCATCGCGATATAAAGATAAATTTATCAAAGCAAGAGACTGGAACCAGACGCAAATCATCTAAATACGCCAATCATGTTCATTTTAATGAGTCTGGTACTTAACAAGTTGTTGCCGTAAATGTACTAGGAAATAAATTACAAGCAATATGTAACATACTTGTCTGTTTTCTGTTTCTCTACCTCGAGTTCACGGTGCATCGTCTGTAGTTTGTCTGTAAGGAACTCAAGTTTCTGCGTCAGGCGATACTCCTCATCAAACTTCTCTGATAGTAAAACCTACGAAAACATCAAGTCAATCCAAATATTTTCTTTAGGCTATATATAATGTTGCTTAATTAATATTTGATGCATATCAATTTTGTATTTCTAGATTAGAAATAAAATTATCAATAGCGTAAACGTTTGTCAATGATAAGTTTTCTAACACAATTGTTTTCGGACTTGTCCCTTTATTCGTATACATGTAATATGTAGACCTTAAATATAGCCACTAGTATCGCCAACGTGTTATTTGTTAAGTACATTCGCCAACGTGGTTGAAAGGTTAGAGTAGCTGGCTTGAAGTCACTGTAACCTCGCATAGATTGATGATCATGGGTTTGAACCGTTCTACCGACCATGTCTTTTGTAAGTTTCTTACGCACGGAGGATAAGAGTTTAGTACTGGCTCTTATCAGGAACGTTTATAGGTAAACTGTCACCTGGTTAAAGGACCAAACGGACGTTAAACTCCTACAACAAGAACAATATTTATGTGTCAAGCAATCGTATATTAGCGTTTTATCGTTGGTACCAGTTTCCCATATGACGAACGTCCCCAGAAGAGGATAGTTATTTTCGGTTTTGGAGGATAGTGCAAGATACAGAAAGCGTCCAAATTCCAGAGACACTCCTGGTTCTTTAACATGTGAGGTGTATAACATTCATACATGGGACCTCGGTTAAAGTTTCATCCGAAAGGCTGTTAGTAATTTTAGTTGGTCAGCCCCGGGAATCGAACGCGCTACCTCGATATTACAAGTCTCGTGCTCTACCGATGGAGCTAACCGGGCTGACTTTGTGTCAAGCTAAGAACAATCAATTCTTAAATGCTCCAACGAGCTGGACAATCTTACTGAGCCTACACACACTGACACGCAGTGCTCCTTTTCTAATTTAGACACTAATTTTAGAAAGGTGTATTCCCCTCAGCAGGAGAAACATTATTTCAAACCAAGGAAATTAAGCATCATTAATTCAATTAACAATAATTGAGTCCCGCATTATATTTATACAAGATAATGGAGTCGCGGGAGAAAACCAATAAAACTGTTTAATTTGCAACTAGTATCTAAACAGTTCAGTCGCAATGTCTGACCAATACCCCTCTTTTGGAAGTCTTTCATAGAGATAATGATGGTTCGAGTCTGTAAGTCAGTCATTAGTTAAATAGTTTTCGTACAGTAAAAGTCGTTTTTTCCGCGAGGTTTTATTTTCGCTACTGTAATTTTCTCGAAAGAAGCACTTCGTGATTGATTAAACTCGCTAAAAATAGCAAACAAACAACAATAATATATAAAATAGCGTTCGCTTGCAAATAAATAGAAAATTGGAAAATCGCGAAATAGACAACTCGCAATTATAAAGATTATCACAGTATATCAAAAAGTTCTAATAAAACATACCAGATCCCTTGTAGAATCATGAAGGGGTATGTCACTTAGAAAAAGTCCTCGTCTACAGAGGTCGTCTAAACTCGACACACTTGGAGAGCACATAAACAAAAGACAGCCCGATTCCGGAACATACACCATTTGACCTTTCAAGCGCATGCGTGACGTGTCCTGGTGATCTAGTCTGTTGACATTGTCGTCTGCACATATTTTACAAATACCCTCTTTTGTTCGAAGGACGTATACAGTGTTAATGTGCGAGAGTATATGATTGAAGTCAAACGTCATGTGTGGACGGATCATTTCAAAGACATCATTAATTTTACATTCACCGCTTGCAACCATTGGAATAACCCTCGCTAAAGAAAACCCGGTCTGTATTATTGACATACTTTTGTCAAAAAGAATATGAAAAGGAAACGCTCTGCAGAAAGTCGTTGGACTGATCTTGGGCTCCAATTTTCTTTGATCTTCATTGTGATTCTCATCAGTATTAACAAACGTCTTTGGACCCTTTTCAATGATTGCAAATTGCACATGATCACTTTCCTCTTTTGTCTTAATGACCTTGACCTCAACCTCCGAGTTATGTAAGTTTTTGGCGACCGCTTTCACAATACCTACAACGATTTGCTCCAACCCGGGTCGATCAGAATAGTAGTGTAAAATCAAGGCCCCATTGTCATTAGAACAACGAAAAGAGGGTGCCTGCATGCCGGGATAAATTGTTGCCAGATGGTCATGAAGAGCATCTAAATTCTGCAAAAAATCTTGTGTATTCGCCCCCAAGACCTTTAATATCTTTGTATATCCAGATTCCTTACAAAAGTCAAAGAACATTTTACCAAATTCTTCCAGTAGTACAGCTGCAGGTAGACCTAAAATACAAAAGAAAAACTCTAAATTTTAGATGTCGAAATACAGAAACTCCGGATATAACGACTCCGGATATAACGAACATTTTTTTTGAGAATAAACTTTAATTCTAAATGTCGAAATACAGTAAACTCCGGATATAACGAACACATTTTTTGGAGTTTACTGTAGTTCCATCCAGGTAACATCATTGGCATGCCACCCTTTTGATATAAGAACCAGAAATTCGCCGACACGACCAGTCACTGATACCAGTTGATATAAGTTTATACACCAGTCTTTGCTAGTTACCACTGAATATATGATAAATGTATTATAAGACTATAATACTTTAAAAAAATGAATATGAGTATCAGAAAAGCTTATATTAACCCTTACCGAGGACTTTTGAAGCTGCCCCTACTACACTGTAAGTTGCCGCATCATTGTATATGTTCCGAATGATAAACTTTCCTTCCATAACCAGGTTCGCCTCCTTCCTGAAATTAGTCAATAACAGTCGTATTATATGGTCCTGCGTACCAGTAAGGCCGATGTAACAGACAAACAAATAAAACAAATATAGCCAAAAAGGCAAGTATAAATGAGCACTGAACTCTATTTAGTAATATGTGTTGAAATTAAACGTTTCACGTCCATGACAACAGAGTGTATATATACTTCTTGAAAAAATACACAATCTGAGTAAAAACAAAACTGTTTCAGAGTACATGACACTCTGATTTCAACACCAATAAGTTCGTGACGAATACACATTTTTGTATAGACACAATAGGCAGGTTTCTGTGAAGGTTATGTTTCTGGTATGTGAACCGTTCATCAATTTGTTTCACTAGGCCACAATTTAATTCTTGCCTAATTTTGTGCCTTTTTCGTGTACGACGAGGTCCATATAAGCAATCAAAATTTACATTTTCCAAGACTTAATTTCATATAGGTATAACGATTGCTTACAAAATAAGTTTGATTTTCAGAAGTCGAAGCTTTAAACTCATGGCCACAGCGGTTGTGACCTCCAGTGCACAAGTGACCGGTATACCATACCTCTCGTGTATGGGAAGTTTGCAGTTGTAGCTTCCAGGCACAATGAACTTTAAGACAAAATGTTCGAGCGAATTCCAGAACATGTGAAGTTTATTTTCAAATTAGTTCTGATTAATTGAGCCAACTAACAGCTTTATTTTTTTATTCCTGATTAGATTTTGACACCTCTATTCAAGTGTTGGATAATGGTGGTACATAATTACAATATGTTCATTTGTATTATTTTAGATACAGGAAACATGGTGCGAAAGAAAATTTACAGAACGTGGTGAAAAAGGAAACAGCGCAGGTGCGTTGAGGTGGTGTTAAACATTTTGTATCCTAAACGTTCAGGTTTGCAGCTGCGGTATTACTAACCATATATTACTCTTCTCTTTTTTGCGTAGTAATCTTTGATTAAACGCATAATTCCATTTTCAGTCAGGAAGACATGGTTATAACTATGCAATAACAACTTGACCAAAAAGGTTTACCCTTAAAACGCATATTCCCTATTCAGTAATTATCACGACTTGATAAGCAAAAATCCAAAACCCAACAAGATAGAAAAAGTTCTTACAAGTCACTGGACACATGCATGCATCGTTGTTTGCATTATTCTTCTTTCTATTTATGACGTGTGTATAATCTAATTTAAGAACATTTCAGAACGAGCTCAGATATCTATACTAAACAAAAAGAAAAATCCGCTTGATTTGCTTGAACATAGCTGGATGAAAACAAATCGGGGGAATCATTGTTATAAATGGGTTTAAAGAGTGTTCCACGATGCATCATTTGGTGCAAAAATGATGGCCAAAGATTAACAGAAAATGCGGGAAATTTCGACCAAGTGAGGTAGGGGTATTAAACAAAAATAACACTTAATAAAGGGTATGACCACCTCTTGAGTTGACCACTGCGGTGCATCGCCGGTGCATAGAATTGACTAAAGTGTTGATTTCTCCCTGTGGAATATTGTTTCATCCATGAATGAGCGCTTGAAGAAGTACCTTGACGTCAGCAGGTGGGTTGGGACGACGCCTCACTCGTCTGTCCAAAATATCCCAGACGTGCTCGATTGGGCTGAGATCAGGACTTTTAGCGGGGCAGTCATAAATGAAAGTCATTCCTCTGTTCCATAAGAACGCCAACATCTCTATTTATCAGCATGATAATGTCACATTTCATACCGCTAGAAACACTGTAAATTTTCTTACAACAAATAACATTGGTTTCATTGATGACTGGCTCTCTAAAAATCCTAATAAGAGGTGGTCATACCCGTTATTAACTATGTTTTATTCTGAATTGGTGAAACGGAAGGACTTTTATAAATCAATTTTCCTAATCAGATGAACCTATTGACAAAAGACTGTGAAACCCCCATACAAAAGTTTTGCTTCAGACAAGATTCGAACCTACCTTGAGTAGAGCATGATTGCGACCTACACTACACAATATATACTTACTTTACTTCCTCCCATTTTTCTTTTCCGAATCGCCTTATAACAAGAAGCTCCAGGGCATGATTCACGAAACCATACTGAAATTAGAGTGTGCCACATTAATCGAACACCAACCTTGTTGCTAGGCAACCAGTTTGGATCCGGATCAGTATTCGCAATACCACAGATTGCCCTAGGTCCATTATTATTACTATAATTATTCACTTTATTTCCGATTACATAATACAAGTAACAACGTAATGAGAAAGAAACAAAGGACATAGTCTCAAGTAGGTTGTATGTACTCATATAGAATGGAACGTAACAAAATATATAATTAATACAATAAATATTTGGGTTCGTAACAAAAGGAGACACATTGTCGACATTAACCAATACCAGAATGACTTTTCGGATGGACAAGTACAAAACAGTAGCCACTGTAAACATGAAATATCTTCAAAGTCGCGTGGATTACCGTTTTGTGTCCCGTATCTAACATTAATCTTGGCGAAACGAAATGCAAGAACAGTTGCATTACAAACAAAAACACGTGTTACTATCTAACTCTCGAATCTAGAGAAATCGCTAGATCTCACCATTTAGTTGTTTGATACATTGATTAATGTTTCATTATGAATATTTGTAACAGGAAACCGACGTTGTATAATATCAATATGTGCCTGTGATTGAGTGAAGTCATCATTTGATTTAACTTACCACCGTTTTTTATGTCAATTTGGAATATTTCGCAGCACACCTATAGGCTTAAATTTAGAGAAATCAAAATTGATGATAGCAACGGAAATTAAAAAGTCTTTGGTCCCGTATTTAACTTTCGTTCGATACATAAAACAGGTGTAACGCATTAAACTTGCATATTTGCAACGTGTGGTCTGTTTCAATAACAAAAATCGAGAATTTAATCTGGTACCATACCTGCGCAGAAGCGCTTGAGTGATTGAAAAACAAAGATAACTTTGTTTATTATCAAAGAAGACACAAAATGTATGGTTCTCTTTTTAAATGATAAATGGTTTTTCTAAAATAACACTGTTGTAATTCCATCACCAGTAAATAAGGCAATTATCGCTAAGATGTTACATTAGCTCCAAGATAAAATATAAAGGCCAGGCTCAATCTGTCTTCAAAAATAAGATTCTAAGTCGATAAGTTCTAGCGAACGGTAATGTTTAATTGTTTTCATTCATCTTCGTTACTCAGAAGAAAAAATACAATATGCCTATGCCTTTCGTATCTATACTGTAGTAGACCTCGGGAACTATAGCATCCAGTAAAGATTTGCATCTCGCACTGCAAGGGCGCTAATTCAAATGCGATTATTAGACTGCATGAGAAACGAGTGACAGTTACTTTTTCTACAAGCGTTTGATTATTTCTGATTATTATATATTGCTTATCTGTAACAATGAGCTTTAAATGAAAATTTACAGCGCTATGTGCATTATGTTTAGGTTAGTGTTCATTTTGATGCATTGACGAAAATAAATTGGTCTGGCGCGCCTGACCAATTTATTTTCGTAAACACTAACCTATACAAAATCAAGCAGCTTTTCGCTTTATCACCATTGCAGTCATGGCAACTGAATTTTCCTATTTGCTATATACGGTACTTTTGACTTCAATTAATTTGTACTTATATAATTATTTACTATCGAATGCGAAACAAGTTCTTACAACTTATATTTATCGCTGTCCTTGACCTTAAGTATATGATCACACTATTAAAGAGGGAATTTAAATTTAATATAATTATCATGACTGCATATATGTTTTGCGAAGTAAAATACCTGCACAAAATTTGAAAAAATATTCATGTTATTTTAACATTTACTTCTATTCTATTTTCTTCCGTAACCCAGTAACAAAAACTGTTTCTAGATCTACACTGATTATAAATAAAATCGTTTAATATTTCAGCAACCTAAGATTAGAATACGCCGGCTATTTTGGTACAGAACTTAGTTCCAAAAAGTCTTTTGTTAATTGCGTTCAAGATTATTTAAAGCTATGGACTTCCTTGGAGAAACTAAGAATATACGTTATTACTGATAAGGTAAGCAATATCTGCCAAGATAACAAGTTAACTGGATAATAAATGTATACGAATGTAAACAAAGATAAAAAGCTACAATATACAATGTCAATTTCGGAGATAAAAGTTACGAGCAATAAAAGGGAAACAGGTTTGATGGAACGGAAGATGAGCGGAAACGTTTGATAATAACATTGATGAAGCACAAGGGTTGGCAAAAACAGAACTCGGTCAAAGTACCCTGCTGCGTAATTGCTCTATTTAAGATTTCTTCTACGATCGTGCCTGTGTGGTACTTCGTTACATAAATTATTCTTTAAGCAATTTGGTTTAAACAAAATTTTATTCAAAAAATGTATATATTAACAAATACAATATTTCTGTTAAAAAGCATCAAGGTTCGATTAGAAAGCTTTAGGCTTATTTAAAAACTCTCTCCCAAATAATGGAAAATGGCTCAGTTTGATAACAGCATATTACAGCGAAGTTCCTGTATTCAGACCACCCTTTGGACCAGTAAAAAGTGGTCTTATTAATGAATCGGTCTAATTAGAGAGACCTTTTTACTATGAAATTGAGCGTTTGGTTCTGCAATGTCTTGTCTTGATATTGAGGGTAGTCTTAATATTGGATGGTCTTGTTAACGCGGCTGTTTTTATAACGAAACTTTACTGTATAGAAGAGATTTTTGCGGTTTATTTTTATGACAACCATTTTTTTCCTCAAGATAAATCAAAGTAAATGTATATCACATTCATAGGGTAAACAAAAAAATGAACTAGCACGTTTGTAAATTAAATGCAATATATAACAATTCTTTCACGAATATATGTTATATACAAGTAGAAATTTATAATATTCATAGTTTTGTCAGATTTATTAGAGTAGGCAGAGACGAATATGTACAATGTAGGAGTTATTTGAGAAAGATGTGACTTTACAGTGTAGTTAAATGTAAGCTTAATCACGAAAGGTATGTATTCAAACGTAGTTGAAATACGAAAGGTAAATAAGAAATTGAAAATGAAGATCCGTGGTTATAAAGGTCTACTTGGATCTGGTGCGGCCTTTTTATCTCGACTTACAGAGCTTACACAATAGTAGTGTGAAATAAGAGTTATAATGTGGGCCACGATAGCTCAGTCGTTAGCCGCCGGAACGAGAGGTCCCGGGTTCGAATCCCAGCCAGAATACAAGCCTTGGTGTATTTTGATAAAGAAAACTGATGCCACACGTTCCTCAGTTCACTCAGTTGTAAATGTATAGCACCGATAAACAAAAACTCACTGCCTCTCAATGACACCTGGAATGAGTCAATAAGCTACGGAACTGAACTAAAATAAATTCATATAAACTAAATAAGAGCTTATAACACACAACATTCATTAAACTGAAGAGTATTTTAAGACACTTTCATTTATTATGTATTTTAAAGAAATTCACCCATTGGTAATGATGGAACTGTATTCTATTTTCTCTGAAACAATAATGACGCATGCCCATCCATCATATTCAAGTCGTTTCCTCACGTAAAAGAGTTCCCAGAAAGTCTTTCTTATAGTTTGCAACATTATCACCATAAATACTAGGCTATACACCTAACATGTATTTATCGATTTAAAAAGCAACCTTCTTAAATGAAGGTCAATTTCGCCGGTAAGACATCTATCTTGGTAAAATAAAAAGTATTTGTTATATAGCATCATAACTATTCCTTTTGACCTTAAAGTATTTATTTCTATTTCCATACACAATGTAGTAGAGATGATAATGTAACAAAAGCGAGAGTACACGTGTGCGTTTTGGAACATATGACGGGTAAAGCTACAGTCGTGTATGTTGTGTTTGGTGTTTGTGTTTTACATTAAAATGTTGAAATAATGTGTTGGTCAGAATTCAATGTGTTTGAAAGGATCAAGAGTTGGGGTGGTCTGATCTGGAATAACTGTCAGTTGGTTCCAAGCATTCATTACTGACGGTAGAAAATAGTTTGCAAATAACTGTTTATGATAAATGATATTTCTAGGATTATAAGCATCTGTTAGATTATAATTAGATCCATGACCGACACTTTCTGATACAAGAGAAGAAAGATGGAAATGTGGTTGCTTGCATCCATGCTGTACATACCACAATTTTGTATTTTTCATCTTGGAATCAACTGAAAAAGTGAAGAAAAAAGTTTCGTCTATAAAGGAAGTCCCTAAGTTTGCGCTTGAAGTCCAATCTTACCATGTTTCTGTGTTGGTATTTTCTGACTGCTAAGTTTTATCTGTTTCCTTCTTTAAACCTGAAACATGAACAAAAAAGACACAATTATTATCCCTCAACTGTCGTAATAAATTGTACTATGGGCTTATATACTTACTCCACAATACATCTTTATTGTTCTAAAAGGAGAGAAGTTTTCTAGTTGCATTTGAAATAATTTTAACATTTGGTGTGTCGTCATTGAATCTGACGCGAAAATAAAACGAACACGTTAAGGAATATCTGAGTTTTTCGAATTGATTTGATAAAGATTACTATTCTGGGACGCTGGGACGAGTTTTCAAAAGATTCTGTGTGTGAAGGATCTTGTAACTATTCATGTAAAACTTCAACCGAGTTTTATGTATTAACAAATTGCTAATAGTAGCTTGTTCTTGGAAGTATTTGAACCATTTATCGTGCTTTATTCGTGAAACGTTACTTAAATATTCGTGAATACGGCATTTTTAGAATGCATTAAGGACTTAGTCAGAATCGATAGAAGAAGGCTAAATGCGTCAAAGCATCATTTAATCCGACAAAAATAGCGCTAATTATTAATGCCATATATTTATTACATACATTATACATGAGAATAAATGAACAAATCTTTAGACCATGGAATCTGGAGCAGCTTAATCCTAGATAGGAATAGATATTAATTACATTGACAAATTAATGTATAATTATATTTTGTGTCAATGCACATTTTCCGGGACATTAGACAAAATACGCAATTATGTTGCAGAGGGCTACAGGAATAAATCAAAATTGATTTATATTTTAGGGATTTGTTTTTCGTTATGACAATATCTTAAAAAGTTTCTAATCTTTCTACCCCATTCCATATTTAAGTATTTATTTAAATGTTTATTCAGCAAACAGCAGCATGCAGATGAAATAACACATTTTCAATTTGATATTCGAATACTGCGTCAATAAATGATAAAATTTATTACTTCTTTCTTCCCTCTGTCAACCTATATCATATGATTTGATTGTGCCTGGGTTTTTGGATACAAATAAATCAATCAGAAAAAAAGAACTAATAGTGATTTATTCCAAATAACGGAAACTTTTTCAGAAATCTAGAGTTTATTTTAAGACCAAAGATCAAAGAACTTACACCGGATAACACATTTATTAATCTTTCAGACAAGAAATTTACATCTACTGCTATGCAAGGCGTTCTGTTAATTATTTGTTAATTGATTGCCAGCATCTGTTGCGGTGTGTGAGGCTCGTGCCGCTTGACACGTGCCATACATGCTGCAAATGTAGTGGCCGCGCGAAAAATGTAAATATCGGCTTTATCTAACCCCGGAAGTAGTTCCAGCGAAATGTAAACATTACTACGTTTCATATTCAACACATTCTGCTGATGGAAGCCAGATACGATGGGGAACATTGATTCATCCTCTCAGCATCTGATCAAGAATTATTACGAGATTATAACTAAACCTCTTTCACTGCAGCGAGTTTAAATAGCAAGTGCGACATTTTCTTGTATTTTCATGTCTCTTATTTTTACTACATTTAATGTAACTACATGTCCTATATCACATTCATTCTCATATCTAAAACTAACAGAACAAATTTTCAGTTAAAATAGAAATTTATGTGTTTACCGTGACACGTATGCTACATTGGAATTTATTCGCAAATAATTGTACATACTCTATCGGCACATTCGGAATGATCTTCAATACTGAACGCCTGCACATTGAGGAGACGCGAATTTCCATTAATTAAGCTAACCTGAAATTTCACACTTATACAAATTGTAATCTAAAATTAATGAAAGAATACAAAACAAATCACTTACTGTCTGCGTGAATAATAGAAAACCAGCTCCGATATCCCTGTCCTTTACTGACATTCCACGTTCCGGTAAAAACACTCACACTATTATAAAATGCATCCTTGAAAATACTTCGAAGTTAGTCCTTTGAATTCAGTTTGTACCCTCAACTGACGTCAAAATATATTTGCAGCTCTGAACACATCAAAGATCTATAGCCTTGTATAAATTGACTGAATTTCGCTATAATACCATCACAAAAGTCAGTATATCACTCGTCTACCATAAACCGCTATCAGAGAGAGGGTTTATCGGTATGGCTTGAAAGTAAACTTTCAAATTCATTACTGTCGTAAATTGTTATTTCAGTTTTAAAAGTGCGTAGTGTGTCCCAGTATCGATCCGTGATTAAATACCGGTTGACCATGTATATATACAATAACAATGGCTGTCGCTCGACTCTGTTTGTATACTGAGCAGCTCTGGAAATAGGGAATAAACTTGATCTTAAGAAAGTCTGCAATTGATGTTCAGATGTTTGAAATAACGCTGAGATTGCTAAATGTAATTAGTATGACTACTGGCTGGTAACTCCTATCATTTTTCTTTTAAAATCAGTAGGTCGGGATTTTCGCGTTTTTAACATGCTCGCCATTTCATACCATAAGTAACTTATCTGATTGGGGCTGTAGAACGAAACCTTATTGAAACATTTTAATCTCGGTAGACCGTGTATCACTAACACACTACATGTAATGCCTAGTTTTCTTTAAAGCTGCTCGCTCTCAGATTAAGGTGAAAATATAAAGTTCTTCAAACTCTCTGAAAATAACATATTTTACAACAAATAGTCAAGTAAAATAGTTCCAGTATAGAATCATTTGAAGCATGTATGTACATTTTAAATAATACACAAGCGTAACACACGCTAGTATCATAACAATAGTATAGCGTAGCGGTGCCGTTAAACAAAACCTTTTCAATGGATTTTTGCAAATTGCTTGTTGATTTTCACTGGTGGTGTTGATTCTAGCATTTACTTCTACATTTTATGTTTTAGTATATCATTTTGGAGAAATATATATTTTTCACCAGAAACTGAGCAAGCAGCTTTAAACCCCAAATGAGAATTGTAAAATTTGAAAATTCATATTCATGCTTAAATTCATATCCGTCATAGTTATACTCTTTTTTCCTTTGTTTTTCTCAACATCATATTTGATTATGGGTTTTCTCACAATGATTTCACGCCACGAAAACATTGGAATCGCCTGACAATCTTCATACTAGTATAATAGGAAATCCGCAATTTATAAACAACAACCTGCGCTCATCGCGAAATGTAATTATGTTTCTCAAAAACATTGCAACCCGGAGTGATATATGGTCATTTTGAAAATGATACTTAATATAGATAGCATTACTAATTTGGCGGAAAACCTTTTCCTTATTTTGAGGCTGTAACGTCAAGTCTGGAAGTACACATTTTGAGCATTCTTGCTTCAGGTGCAATTCAGACAGATCATAGACAGTAACGACGGGGTACACAAAAACCATTACGCAACTCACTGAGCTGTAGTTATTGTCAAGACTTTTATGTAATGAACTAAGTTGTACGTATGTACGGTTCTTCACAATCCATTCCGCACCATTCCGCACTATTCCGCATCCTTTATATGGACTTCAGCCCATTTTTATGCATTGCTTTTATCCCCAGTGTACAAATGCAACTGAAATATATGAGGCTTAATTATGGCATTTGTCATGTATATGGTTTCTGGATTTCCATTTAATTAAACAACTATAAATCATGGAATATGAAGTGTTTCTAACAGGGTCATACCATGTAGTTAAGTGTTGAGTGTATGTCTTGTTGTTACGTAGAAGAAATCGGGGTGCGGCGGTAGAAAAAAACCCATTTCTTCCATTTAGATAGTAAAAAAAGTATTTTCAAGAGAAAGTACCATGTGCAAAAAGCTTCAATATAAAAAAGCAAACAAATAGAATAATGTAGCAGGTGTTGCGAAAAGCAAATGCAGTGAATGTTTAAAATGAATTAAATGGATAATTAGGGACGAACATTTTGTTAGCTCACAGAAATTAAAAAGAAAACCACTGAAAGCATTATTTTACACTGTTCTGCTCATTATTTTTTTAACATAGCATCGGAATACATATAATAATATGGTATTTGCTTCCTTTATTCAAAACGGAAGTAACTGTCCAAATGCTGTCCGTCTCCCTCCAAATTTATTTCAACATTTCTTTGAAGTCTTACTTTGTTATATATCCGGGTTGTTTTCTCGTGTGCAACTTGTAAAAATAATTAGTGTAATAAACGAATTATTACTGTAGGTGTGAAAATACAAAGTGGAACTCGGTTCCATATGCTGGGAGTGCAATTGAGGAGAAACACAAAGAAAATTTGGTAACAGAAAAAGTCAATAGTCTAAAAAAGAAAAATGCATTCAAGTAGTAAGCCGCCTTATTATACATTTCGTGTGAGTTATTATGGTTTCACATCCGTTTCTATACAAACATGTCAATGCAATTTTGCTAGCACATTAAACAGATGATATCTAAAACTATACAATAATATCAGTGTATGATCACTGGGAATATACAAATTAAAACTGAAATGTTTGGATACCTTGACACGAAATTATCATTACATTGACAATAAATTATTGTGCTAGGTAGAAGTAAATGTGTTGCAAATAGGGACGACAACAATCCTGTCACTTCATGTCAATATCATATCATGTTATGTCATGTCATGTGTCATATATCATATCTCTGTTACCAGCAAATGAAGCAAACTTAACTAATCTACAGTGGTGTGTAGGATAAGTGACCTCCAGTGCTAGACAGACCTGTGTATATTCGCAGAAGGGGTCAATTAACAACACTTGACCAGTAATAGAATAGTTTCTATTTTTTATGAGAAAATTATTCCGGATTCAAGGCGAAATGACCCCAGAAGATCTGTCATATATTATAAAACACTCCATTACATTCCTGTAACAGCAAGTCAGATACGTACAGCTGTTCAAACGGATATATCATGTTGTTCGTATTCGGAATTATTAATGGAAATCTTTTTTCTTTTAATGTACTGCTCCCGGCTAGATTAGTACATAGATTTAGAGACATCACTCTGCTATCAGATTCGATATATTTCTATATCATTGATATATGAACTCAATAGGGAGTACATTGTACGAGGGGAATGAATGTGTTTTAGAGAATTAACCTCGTTATATTTAGCCATATATCAGTTATCCAAATTGCTTGATATTTAGGTCCAGTTCTTCATCTTTTGTTACAAAAGAGACTGGAGTTAAAACTGTTTCATCTAAACAGTGATCGTATATTTTTAGATATTATCTGTTTAATGGGCTTGCAAAACTGCATTGACATGTTTGTATTGAAACGGATGAAACCATAATAACTCACACGAAATGCATAATAAGGCGGAATACTACTTGAATACATTTTTCTCTTTGAGACAATCGACTTTTTCTGTTAACAAATTTTCTTTGTTTTTAAAAATGCAGTGTAATGTTTATATTGATACGGATAAAATGAATAATTCACAAGAAATTCATTGCATTCTTTTTTTATATTTTCAGGCCAGTGATCTGGCATTTTGCTACACCTGCAAGGCAGCCACGAGGGGCATCTTCTTAACAACATACTTCAGTCACTGGGATGATACCACCAACGGTTTTTGAAAAACACGAACAATCAGACTACGATAGAGATGTCTTTGCGACAGGTCTCGCTTCTAAAAAAACACAGGACATTGTGGAAACCATTTCATCAGCTAACAGCTACTCAATATCCCGAGAAGCATCCGTTTCCATGCCCGACAATGTCTCGCTATTCGAGGAGAACCTTATGTAGCCTCTCAGATTGCATGTTGAATCCGATCCCAGTATCATCCAGTGATGAGAGAAGGAGACCGATAAGTACACATCACCACCGGTTCAGAATGAGATTTTACAGATAATGACGCTAGGAATATTTATGCAAGTGGCGTTTTCATTGTTAGAGAATATACCTGTACATTATAATGGTTGACGACACAACAGACCAATCAAACAAAGAACAAGTGGTTATAGTTTTGAACCATGTAGATTATCACTGAAATGTGCACGAGGACTTTGTTGTTTCGTCAATATTGCCATCAACCAAATGATACAACTGTGCGTATGAGACTAACCGTAAATGTCGGGAACAGTGCTATAAAACACGTGGCAAAATTTCTGGAGCATAGAGAGGACTTGCCGCGAACATTTCAGCTGAGGCACCCAAAGCTTTCTAAACACATTGCTACGGCCATTTCTTGAACTTTGTTGGCGGCGATACAGTGTATGAGTGCATGTTTCTCTATGAACTTCGCTGTCGACGATACAGTGCGTGGGTGCAAGATTATTTTTAAGTTTTCACCAAAACGAGATTCAAAGTATGAGGAGTTGAAACACGATATCAGTCCTTCCGTGTGGTTTGTTCTCTCCCATAAAAGATGGACAGTCAGAGCAGCTTCCTTGAAAAGTGTACTTGACAACAATTTCCAGCTTCAAAAGTTGTAGGATGTCACAAATGAAAGTGCAAAGGACTCCGAGACACGGAAACGCATTTATTGGTATTAAGGGCTAAATGACGTCTTTTGAATTTCTGTTCGGGGTCTCATTGCGATATGAACTTCTAACGCAAAGTGACAACCTGAGCAAAGCACTGCAACAGAAGAACATTTCCCAATTCAATGGACAAGACTTAGCACGACTCACGGTCGCTACCTGGCAAATACTTCGGCTTTACCAAGAGTTTGGCCAGTTCTTGGAATCACTCTACAAGCTGTGTAGATGAAAATAAACTCAATTTGCCCCGACGACGAAATATTCCTTATGAATTTCTTTAATCCCCATCGACAGCGTTACGTCGGAGCTATTGACCTGTCGCAATATATATCAAAGACAGATATGATCAGCCGGTATACTTTATGTACCTTCATCCACTGGATACCTTACCCGATAATGTTAGGCGAGATCCACCGGCAGTCGGTGATCTGCAGTATGCCATGTAAAAGAAGGAAAGGGACACCTCTCAAGCATACAACTTGTCCTCAGTCATAATATCCGCGGCGTCAATGCCCTTTACCTTCCTACGCGCCTGTATTAATGTATATCTGCAGCTTTGATACGATATGAAAAGCACCAAACAATCTCTCTGCTAATTGCATTTCAAAAGTTTCATTAGCACACGATGCAAAGCTTCGAAATTGTTCATAATTGCGCTCTTGTTACATGAAATGAAAACTATATTTAATATCTTTAATTGATTTTGCTAAAAATTGCATTGAAGAAAGTTAAAAGCAAAATTGTGTGGAAGTTATCATTGAATTATTAATTTTGAAAAGATAGAAAATTATTTGTTCAGAGTTAAATGCTGCTCCAGAGTCAGTTAAACAGCCATTAGTTGACTTGTACTTGTTACACCTTCGCATTGTACAATGTATATGAATCAATGTGTATGTGATGCTTTCATTTAAAATGTCCAAAAGAAGATAAATTGGTTTTGACATTTGCTGAATTATGTAGAACGATATAGATTATTTCTTTGACAATTTTTTCTTAAAAGCAACGGTAGTGCAAGAATAACAACTGTCTTTCTCCCCGAGTAGGACACATTTTTGGCTTCTTTCGTAATTAAATTCTGACCAGAGTAATTTATATTCTTGCAGAAAAAAATGTGAAAGAATCGCTATACATTTCCAACTTATCGAGGAAGACATCGAAAGCTGACAAAAGAACAAGAACTTGTTAACTAGTGTTGACTTTGTCGTGGGGGCGAAAGAACATAAAGACGAAAACATACGTCTAAAAGTCGTCTTGGCAGGGGTGACAGAACGGAAGGACGAAAGTGACAGAATCAGCCATCTTGGTTCATCATAATTTGTCTTGACTACCATAAGTAGTGCAAGAGGCGAACTTCACCTTTTGAAATTGAACTGCAGACGAAATACTTAATCTTTGTTCAGTGACTAACGGTTAGAAGCAACAACGGTGTGCGAAACGTAATTTGAATAAAAACAAGGACGGTAGACAAGAATATGCAACGGCATATTGGTAAACAATGTAGACGGGTATTTTGGCATATAAAGAGACAGAAAAGTAATTAGGACTTCGAACAAAGAATCATACTTCACATTATGTCAGACAAGTGCCCATTTTTGGATGTCTAGAAAACAAACTAACATATCTTCATGAATGGGCATAATTGGAGAACATAAACAAAAGCGACCAACAGATTATGCTCGAAATGAGGAAGACAAAAATTAATTTTGATATAATGTTGCATAAGAAAGCAAATTATCCAATGAAATGGCAGTAAAATAAGCTTTGATATACAAACATGTAAAATGAAACATGGTAAATGGCCTCTGATAGTGTACTTTATATAATAACTGATATATATTATAATTGAACAAATGTTTCAATTAGTAGTTATATGCATCTTTTTTGCATTCGGATTGTATTAACTTATCGCAGTGAATTTTAAATAAAATTACGTATTGCCATTCAAAGTTGATTCTTGCATCGCTGTTTTGGTATAATTTTGTTGGGGATGATTTTACTTTTTTTTTCTGTATGCACTCGAAATAAAAAGTATATGTTTTTACGATATTATGTGATGGAAAATAAGTGCAAGATTATCTTTGCACATTATTAAACCATGCATTTTTCAGTTTGACATTTCACTAAGGTAGATGTAAAAGTGTAATCTATCAAACAATTACCGACTAAATCAAACTTTCATGAATATATTGTTACACGACTATATATGCAATTAGGGATATTGTGTAGAACCGTGTCAGATTCGCTATGGAAAAAAAACAAGAGTATATGGAAATCTTTTTTGCAAGGAACCAATCGATCTTGTCAAGGACAATTCTACTTCATTTACGAGTATTGTATTCAATGAATTCATTCACTACATATTAGACAGTTATGTCTCAGTTTTTCTTTGTCTGAATCAGAACAGATTTACATGAACTCAGCCTTACTGCTCTATATTTCGCCTGGAAACAGCGATGTAAAGAATCAACTTTGAATGACAATACGTAATGTCATCTAATACTGCAATCCGAATGAAACTCCCATCCTTATTTCAAAACTGTTAATACTGAGATTTGAAAACATATTTTTCTTGCCATTTGGGCAGAGTTTTTAAATTACATATGACAGTGGTATCTTATTGTGATTGAAAAATCAGATAGCAAAAGTAACCATGTAGCTGAAAACATGAATACATTACTAGTACTATAACATTAAACAATTCACTTAAGAGGAGAAATATCCCAAACAACACGCATCACATACAAGTATACAAGCGAATTCACTTTCGTTAAAATCTTTCTATGGACCGTTCTCAGAATGACTTCAAATTTTAGCATTTTGTTACAAAAAATGTCATATTTCCAATCAAATTTCGAAGGATGTGTAATAAAAATGGAAAACTGTGAATAGTTCTTATTCAATAACCATAATGCTATAACAATAAGAGGAGACTGGTTCGCGGGACTTTAATAGGAATTCTAAAGATTTCTGGAGATGAGGTCGCCAGCATTTAACTACGATTCTCTTAATATTAGCTTTAATATCAATGATCGAATGACATCTGAATAAGCTCAAATTGGTCTCAACAATTAATTGTCGTTGCTCCAGAGCAGTGTAATTTCGAGGTAATTTTTATTCCAAAATGAGAAGAGCGTTTTCATTTTCTAAACTCTATTGTGCGTGTCGTTGACTTGAAATCACTATAATCTCTCGTATACCGAGTGTCATGGAGCCCTGCTACTGACTATGTCTCTTTGTGCGATAAAGTTGGAAGATCCTTTTGGAAGAAAGGGATCTGGTTCCCGGTAAATTCTCCGTCTGTTAACATTACTGAAATACGGTTGATAACGGTATAGGAGCAATATGCTAGTTTCAGCTTGATTTGAGAGATAATATATGTTACTATCGTTACGCCTGTAACAAATTCATACCGTTTCATTAATTAGGACCAATTTCGTGCGCTAGATGTGATTTGATTTGAAGCAGGTCCGTGCATAAGAGCAAATATGTTAGCTTGAATTTGTGGATGAGACCTCGGCATGTCTCCCATCATGCCTTTACCTATCAAAAGTGTTTTTCTGTTTCCAAAATAGGAGAGATTTACCTGACTGCAATTTCCAACCAGTATAGCCAAAGGTTGAATTTGATTGGTTGCCAAAGAGTAGGCCTTAGTTACAGCTTTAAAATACTTTCTATTTTAATGAACCTTAGTAAGAAAAGATGGAAAACATATTTGTGGGGCAAAATTTCGTAAGGTCTTGATTATTTATCATTTGAACTAGTTTTTTTCATATACATTCGTAACACGTTATAACTGAAGTTATAACTGAAATGAGAAAATTTGTTCTGGGCCGAAGTGTAAAAAATTAGAGTTATAAAAGGAATACATTAACTGGTACTGGATATGCTTCGATTGTTGTCATATTTCACATCCTTTCCTTGTGGGGGAGGGGGCAAAAAGTTGTATTATATTCGAATGTATTTGAATGTAAAATGTAAAAAATGCAAGATTCACTGTTTATCCTGTAATACATGCGTAAACCGCAGTATAGCAGTTTTCCAGGCCAGCCGACTTCTATGTGTGATTGGACCATGCACGATCTCACATATCCCGTACCGTCAAGCCATACGATAGTCAATTACATGGGAAATCAAGTCACTGACATCTGAGGAGTCTCGAACATGCCCACGTGACAAACATTATATCACATGGATTAAAATCATAATAAACAAACTCACGTATCTGATATTTTAATATATAAATAGAAAATTCAATCAGATTCATTGCTCCGCAAAGAGGTTCCATTTATAACATAAACATTTGGAAAAAGAGTGACAGTTAAGATTCTATAGATATGGGCTATCACACGAATCATTAGGCAGTTGATGGATAAGAAATTAAATAAAATATCTATAATATATTAAATTGATAACAAATAGGTTTTTATACATAGTAAAATATGTACAGATACATATCATAACGGGTAATATCAGTAAGAAAACCTTAGTTAATATATTAAATAAAAGTATATACATGATCTACATAGATAATGAGAGGAAAAATGCAACACATATTGCTATTAATAAAATAACGTTTATTACTCCTTGGATGATATTAACAGCTTTCTGTTATAAACAGATATAGACTAAGAGAATAATTATTGGTTTCGGTGAAATATTACACAAGATCTATAATTACGCTAAGTGGGTATCAAAAAATGATATTTTCATAAGTGGCACAGCCACGAGTGAAAAATAATTATTTATGGTGTTCAGGGGTGACATTAACGTGATTTTACATCGACGCCAACAATTTTCAGGTTTTTTGTCTACTTTTCAGTTGTTTCTATAAAATATCGAAAATCGTTGGAAACATCTGAGAAAGCAAAACACACATGACGTCAGTTTAATGACGTCACCGTCGTATGGTTTAAAACAATCATTACGCTTGACATATTTTTTATCGATACTCCGGTTAAGAAATTTTAAAGATTTCGAGTGTATCGAGTTATAATCCACCGTAATATTTCATCAAACCGCAGAAAAACATAAAGTAATAAAAATTATTGCATGATCTATAAATAAACAATATCCAATTGGTCCAGAAGTAAAGAGTACTCATATTTCAGAATTTATTTTTTTTCCCCAGTTAAAGTAATACCTATATTAAGAACAGATATTGTGATGGCTTTTACTCGCCTTAACGGCTTTGCAGTTTGAAGAACGTTAATGGTACCGGATTTAAAACGCTGGTGACGTCATCAATATTACATAAAACAGGCACCTCGTTCCGCGCAATTTAAGCATTGTATCGATGCAATGTCTACTTTTTGTCTTTCAAACATGTAATACCTATATTTAGAACAGATATTGTGATGGCTTTTACTCGCCTTAACGGCTTTGCAGTTTGAAGAACGTTAATGGTACCGGATTTAAA
>JAUMHA010074420.1:0-18729 GCA_032359765.1 Saxidomus gigantea
GTCAGGTTTCTTCGAAATCCTTCAAGGGGTTCTAGAGTTACAGAGCGGAAGGGAAATTGCTAACGGACAGACGGACAGACGGACACCGAGGCGATAACATAATACGTCCCTTCGGGCGTATAAAAACGTGTGTGTGTGTTATTGTGGCATTGTTAATTACATTAAACTCCTGTTAAAACGAACTCCTTGAGACCATTTAAATTCGTTCTTTATTTCCGAAGTTTGTTATATCCATATACAATAAAGAAAGAAAAAAATATCGGACAGATAAAAAAAGTTCCTTATATCCGAATTTTTGCTATATCCGGAGTCGTTATATACGGAGTTTACTGTATTCACCATGACAACGTTTATAGTTTTGTACCAGAAGTATAAGTGATGCAAGTTATCCCGAAAAAAACGGTGTCTTTTTTCAAACATCTACATTTATATTTTTAAATTAGCTTCTCCAAATCAAGTAAGAATCATTATATAAATCCATGTCTTTAATGTTCCCTATGCAAGTTTAATACGTCTATGTTTGTGAAAATAGGGTAAGGTGGGTGAAATCAAACACACCATATGTTAAATGGTGGGCAATGCAATGTCTTACCCTTGACAAAAACACTTCAGCTGAATTATACGTACTAGTATTCATTTTAAAACATCTATAGCGCGTTATCAGATTCAGAATGTGTGTAGTTGGCAAAATTTCGAAAAATCCGTGCATAATTTAAATAAAAGATTACAAAGCCGTTTGAGAAATCAAGATTCAAAGAAAATGGAAACCACTTCGCTTAAAATTACAAAAATCTTTTCATCTGCCACCGACTATGTAATTTGGTGATTTCTAGCATCGGAAAAATGTGTGTCGGTTATCGCGAACCCATTTATAATGTGAATTATTGATAAGCTCTGTATATGCAATGTCTGCTAAGCAGTTAAAATTGAAGATGAATATCAGGATGTTTACTTTATTACTACAGCGGCGTCTTGTTTGATTTTGTATTATCTTTTTATTGGTTTTTATACCATAATATTACACCATAATATTTTATCTACTTCTGTATTAACAATATGTTTTATAGGTAATAATGTTCCATTTATTTCTTCGCTTTTTGAAACGGCCAACTTACTCTTTTAGATCGTGTATTTGATAATTAATGATTTAAACTCGAGGTTTATTACATTCTTTCAGCCGTTTTATTTCTGTATCAGGATTTTTAGAAATGAAAGGAGGTCTGTCAGTTGCTAAATATTGAAAGAAGTAATTAGTTTACACAGGAATTGCGTGTGTATTCCGGATCAGTCGAAAACATTCTTCTTCATGTACTAGTATTGTGGGTGACTTTAGAATTATTGAGAGAGGCCGCTGACTGATTTAATAATTTACGGTCATTTCCGTCTGTTTTGAATATTCAAAATCATATATGATAAGACTGATAACATTTGTATTTTTGCGATATTATTGTCGACTTTATTATATAATCTTGAGTAAACCATTCGTTATCAGTGTTATCCTAACAAACTTGATGAAACCGCTCATTCAGGGAATAACACGAACTATTGTCCGCTTATTTGTGTGCAAAACTCACAAACCATTGCCCTCATTACTGTTCCTAACCTCTCCACTCCTCACATTGACACTTAAGACGAAGGGAGGTAATTCAAACAATACTTGAGCTAGAGCTTTACACTTCTCTTCATCAGCATGGCATTTGATATATACTAAAGTTTCAGCTGAAAATATGCAGTAATAACTGATAAAATTAGCGAAATAAGACGAGTTGTTGTGCCGTAAAACCAATTTGCAGTTGGTTATGATTTTATAGCAATTTATCATAAAGATCCAAGATCTAAGACTCCTTAAATACACTTTAGTTAGAAAGTTTTGAACAGTCTATAAACATTTACATGTATGTATATAAATTATGAGGTTAATGCATTTTTCTGTTCTATTTGGCGGAGCCATAAATTCCGTATGTACATAAACGGGGTCTTATAGAACCATACAAAGATGCAAGTTTGATATAAAAAAAACTCAAATCTTAATAAGTTAAAAATATTTAGCAATTTAAAATAAAAACAAACAAACGGCATAACTTGAACAGACCTTGTCTTTGGTGCGAATGAACTCCATTGGTAAGTATTTGTCTCCGGGCAAAATGAAGAAACTCCTTATTTCTGTATCTTTTATATCTTTTTACAATCTTTCTTGTTTATCAAAGGTAAATGACAGTTTCAATTACTTATATCATGGAAATTCGTACCTTTATACATTTCTTGTTTTATGATAAAATCGTTTCTCATAGCTGAAAGGCGAACAATGACGTTGGTGGGTACAGAAAAAATATATAACGTACTTTGCGGACAGATTCTTGGAGGAATCAGGAAACTTCAGATATAGAAAATTGTTAACATTGCCTAGATATTTTTACAGAAAGTTTTGGGAACTGTGTTACACAAACATGTATCGATTCTCCCTTTAGCGGCGATAGCTCTGCTGAAAATCGACCAAAGTCTGCAACATACCTCGCGTTTGTCGCAACAGATCTCTCGAGCTTAAAAATTGCTCGAGGGATGATTAAATCTTATTGTAATCTTTTGGTAACAAGTGGTTACAAATCGGGTTATCCTGTATACTTTCAATGCCGGAAGTATTGGTTCGTTTGAGTTCCCCAGGCTTACGATGAAGATACAGGTCATATCTTCAAACAAATTTATAATGAATTAATTTTGTTTACAGAGAACATCTTTCTAAAATTGTTTGACAACCTGCGGGAAATGAAACGTTACATAAAATGTTTATAAATAGACACACTAAAATCAACAGGAAATATAGCTATTTAGAAATTTGACATAAATCTTTTCCATCTTTCGAAGATTGTAATAATACGGCCAACTTCTTATTTTCATTAAAATTTCTGATTTTTGATCTTTTGATATGGCGTTATATCATATACTAAGAGAAAAGGTCATTTAAGTAACAACGATAAAGTCAAATGATTCCAATTGATAGGACCTACTTGCAATTTTGTTATTTCGGACGTTATCCAATAAGGGAGATAATTTGTAAACTAAATTTCCCATTGGTTGTTTGAATACCAACTTTGAGCGTATAAATGAGTTTTGCGGAGAAGAAAAACAAAGGAGTGTACGTCATAACTTGGGTATGAAAAAGTATTACAATTTCCCTTAATTTTGGGGAGGAAATAATCTAGAGTAAGTTATGAACTTGGGTCCTTTGATGTTACATCTCTGGCTTGTTTCAATCGTTACATTCAATTACAGCTTTACTAGCACCGTAGTCTGGATTTCGTTATAACTGTATATTTGCATTGATGAAATTACGGTCTATAAGCACCCGCAAAGGTTTATTTCATACAGAAAATAATTGAAAGCTTTGTTTGATTGTATTATATTGTACGAACACAAAAAGGAATATATTCTGTATCAGATGTCCTGACATTCAACTTCACTCAAATCGAGTTATCTTTTATTAAGTTTCAATGTTCCAATTTCGCGTGGTAAGTGCAGTGCAGGTCATGTTTTATGTCGGTTATCCTTCACTGTTTATTTACCTTTTCTAGAAGAGAATGGATAGCAATTTTTATTTGTTTTACTTCTAAAGAACCATGAAAGTATTGTACTACTTTACTTGGTGCACTTTATAACCACCCTAGATCTGGAAAAGCCGTTTAAAATCTATACTGCATGAGGAAAAAATTCATAAATAATTTACTAGGCTATTATAGGACTGCGCGTTCACAATAGGCACATCATAGTCTATAGACGGTATTTGTATATCTGAGTGATTGGCTATTTGATACTTTGCCTCAATCTGTTTATTATAAAAAGATTGCACTTTGCCAATTTTCACAAGAGTATTTTAATCAGATATGTAATCATTAAACACAAAATCAAATGCTCCATATTGTAGCGTTAGTGCGAAAATGCAACACTACAGGTAATACATTAAATATTCTGAAATTTGACCTAATAAAACATTTAGAAACAAAAGAAACTGGTTTCTTTATGTAAGAACACAGTACAATTAATTGCCTGGCAGACTTTTTGTATTATATTATACTGGCCAAGTGAAACTCTTAATTTAGCAAAAGGGTTTATCACTATGCCAAGAAGTTGGATGGTAACCGTATATAAGTTTTATTTATAGCAAAGATTGCACTTTGTTAGCAGTACATTTACCTATACATGCCAGATGAAATTTGTCAGGCTTTGAATACAGTTGGTTATCCTCAAACCAGCTTGTAACTAAAGTTGCGCTTTCATCTCCAAGAACCTTTTGGAATGTTTGAGTATCTGTCAAAATGTGAGACAGGCTTGTCATCGGCATGATTTATAGCTCTGTGTACATTCTGCACTCAATTAAACGTATCATTGATAACAATATTTTGTCAGTAGTGTATGAAACTTTTCTTTGAATTTGCGAATATCTCATTTCATTAAAAACCAGCAGCTTAAATGTAATTTAATAAGAACAATTGTTCACAGGTTTCTATGAACTGCTGGTTCTAATGCGTAAGTTAACACAATCAGTAAAAATCGAAGTATTTAAATACTGATGGAAGGCGGGTTTTTTTTGCTAGCAAAAATTGAAGAAGAATTGCACGTTTTGCTAGTTAGCAATTTAAATAGTCATCAAATTAGAACATGTGGACATCTTGATCTGTGTTTAATATTGAATACATACATACATATATGTAAGTTGCTGTGGACAATTTTTATGAATAAGCTATTTTTTCCCGTAATTGTATTTTATTTGCATTTTTACTGCACACAACTCTATTTCATTCCTTTTATCAAACTCCTAACGACAATTCCACTATACTGAAAGGGGAGATAAGCTCGCCACCACAACTGAAAATAAAATATATTAATTTTTTGCCAGAAGTTTTGTCCTTTCATATCTAATATAGAATGCACATGTAATGATATCAGTTTTTTAATCAAACAACTAAAGTATCAAATTGATGTACAAAAAGAATGCATATAGACAGCTTATCAAGATACCTTGAATCTTTACGGGTTTTTTTAAACTGCGAGTGTGAGACTTACTTGAATCTCATGGAACTATATTGAACTGCGTATTAATGATTTATACGAATGTTGAGCTGTGTTTAGGTCCATTCCACAGACTGAACAACTCCATAAGAAGGTGATTATTATCAATCAATACACATTCAATAAATAGACAATACAAAACAGTGACAAAAACGAAAGATAAAACAAGGAGCTTTTTTAGTTTTAGCTTTTACAAACTTAACTTTGGTTTTCATACGTCAGTGGCATGACATTGCGAGATCACGTTTCTAATTTCTTGATCTTGTGTGCAAATCGACCTGATATTTCATTGATTTTATATTTAAGTATTACCATGTCAAACTGACTTTATCTTCCGTGTTTCAGTGCTACATAATTAGAGACTGTTGTCACTCTTTATCACTATCACCTTTTGATTACTTTGTTTTTATTGCTAGTTTGTTGTTCTATATGATTAAAAGTAATCTGAAATATTTGCAACCCTACCATGATAATCAGATTAAATAATGAACTTGGCAGCATGTTCTTTTGATACCCTTGTTTCCCATTGACAGTCCTACATTTTATAAGTTCAATTAACATAGCAGTGATCAATTTCACACATAATAACCTGGATACCTCTATTAGAAACAACAATAAAGTCAAAGGATTCCAAATGATAAGACCTACTTGCAATTTTCTTATCTTGGACGTTATCCAATAAGGGAGATAATTTGTAACTCACTTAAGCCTCCCATTATGACGTTGTCTCAGTTTCATAGCGCTTTGGCTTTGAAGTATTGTTTATTTTGGCATTTTTTAAACTTCAATATTGCGGTACATGTGCTTGTATTATTTCTTTTAGGTTTAATTCCTCATTGCTTCAAAACGTGCTGTGCGTTTTGTTGATTCAGCACAATACCACTTAGATAGAACTTATTTCTCCTTCGTTACCTCAATGCTTCAAATTTTGATAAACTTTTCGTCTCAGAATAACACAGCTTGTTCATTGATATATTTTAAGAGTAATTACTTTTTATCGCCATTGGTTCAGATTTAATGAACTTGCGGGTTGAAGTCTTACTTAAAATTGTATAGCTTCACACCCCGACAGTATCAACACTATTTGCTACGTTCATGTCAAGAGGTCCGAGTTTCCATATAACTTTTTCTTATATTTCAGCACCTCATAACTTCAACATTATGATGTATTTCACTGACACATTTTCTGTCGAGGAGTCGGAAGGTTGCAAGTTTGACTTCATCGAGTTGCGTGACGGACCGTTCGGATACTCCAAATTCGTCGCCAGGTTTTGTGGAGAAGGGTTTCCTGTTACAATCCACACCGAGTCAAGGTTTCTGTGGGCTCGATTCTCGTCTGATGACCTTGTGCAGTACGATGGATTCCGGGCCGTTTACGAATACAAATACGATGACGGTAAGCAACAGTAATGTTACGATACGATACCATATGTATCCTTCCAAGGGAACTTGTCTCCCCGCAAAGAATTCAGAGCAACATGCAAGCACACCTCGACATACTGTGAACCAATAGCAAAGTCTTTCTTCAGGGATTTGGGAAATTTAGATTTCTTTCAGTCTATGTCTATGAAAAACTAAGAGGAAGTCATGGGCCCATCGTTTTATATCTTTATTGTCAGATCCTCGTGGGATATTTAGACACAAAACTGGTCAAACACATTTATATCTAACGATTTGAAAATGATTTGATTAGATGTATATTTCCGGATGAATGTGTTTAAGGTTTGCAACTTGCCTTCACTTTCTTCCATTACTGAGGATTTAAAGCGAATGTTACCAAAACTTTCTTTCAACACACGTTTCTGAGAGTTTGTTCTCAAAAATATGCAATAAGATATAACGATATAGAGTCATATAGAACTCTTTGATGACATTTTATATATAGATAAATTGCTGTCAGTTTGGCTATTAATGCAAGTTTATTTTCAATCGAGATAAAGCAAATTAATATAAACGAAGCATGTTTATTATCAAGAATGATTCATAAATACATTTGTTTCTCTTTTCGCGGAACAAGCTAAACTCATATATGTTATCAATATTATCAATAAGAAAAGATTAAGCACATACACTACGAACAAGATACTTCTTTACCATCACTCTCTATCAGGATTTTAAAATGATTTAAGCAGTTAAAAATTTGTACATTTCCAAAAGTCCCAAAAATCGCCGTGAATTAGAAATTGAAGATTTTTATGAAAGATTTTGTATCGTAGTTTCCTATTGGTTCTTGATTTCGAATTTATTATAATATCAAGTTTAACAGCGCAATAGTTTACACGACTGACACTTTCAATTCCTTAAAACCGATTACTGAATATGAAATATAGGAATCTCCTTGAAAAATTATGTCAGTCTTGGAGACTTATAAATATAACGGCAGACGACGGGAAGTTTCGGAAACCGTTAAGTGTTTTCATTCAAATATATCAGTTACTGAGATAAAAAGCAGGAGCTGTAAAGCTGCCACGGAATAACTAAACTTCTGCCGAATCTTGCAGAAAATAACGCGCACTCGACAAGTGTTATCCTACATGATTTTATTTAATGCTGAGGCTTATCAGTGGTGCAATATAACACTTATTTAGTGCTTCCTCGTGATACAACCACAACAAATGGATTTTTGATGGCTCCCACGGTGCTTATTCATACGCAATGATTCATTCAATCAAAAATGATTTTTTAAAGATGATATATTTCTCTTTTAGATTTTCCTATGTACTTCGTTTAATATTAAAGCATTTCATTTTTAATGACGTACAAAATGAATTCGGTGATTTAAAAAATTAAATTTAATTCAATGTATCTGTACAGCTGTCTGAAGTATAAATGCCATTATGATTAATTCAGCATAAAAAAGATTTCAGAACTGATGAATTTTCCACAAACATTTCTTTTCTGCAGAACAGGTGTTGTGAGCTCATCTGAGCACGAAATGTTCATGGTGAGCTCTTATGATCGTTGGATGACCTTCGTTTGTTGTCCACCCGTTAACAATTGGTTTGTGAACACTCTAGAAGCCACATTTTGCACCCAATCATCCTAGAAATTAGTCTTATGAACTCTAGGTCTAGTTTGAAACTGGGTCACGTGGGATGAAAAACTAGGTCACCTGGTAAAATCATAGAAAAAGCCTTGTGAACACTCTACAGCCATCATTACATAATCACTCGTCATGAAAGTCAATCAGAATGTCTCAATGACTTTCAGGCCAGTTTTCGAACTTGTTCATGTTTGTCAAAAAGTAGGTCACTTACTAAATCTTAGAAAAAAACTTGTGAACACACTGGAGGCAGTATTTGACCCCCAATTATCATAAAAATTGGTCAGAATTTTTGTCTCGATGATTTCTAGACCGATTTGAAACTGGGTCAGTGAGGTCAAAAACGGGGTCACCTGGTCAAATCATAGAACAAACCTTGTGGGCACTCGATAGAAGCCACATTTTTACCAAATAATCATGAACATTATTCAGACTTTATGTTTTGATGAACTCTAGGTCAAGTTCGCCATCATGGCGCTCTTGTTTTATATATTGTCCATTTTTGTCGGATGTAACCGCGTTTTTCCAGCACGAGCAGTCCATTCCTGAACGCGACCCGGACGGAGCCCATCGAACGCGATTGATGTTTCTTCGACATATTTAAAATACGACAGATGAAAAAAATGATGATAACTTTTCATTGTATTTAATTTGTTGTGATGAAATACCGGTATGTAAAAGCAATGCAGATACGAAACTCAATAATAACAAAATTATCGTGCGAATCCATAAAAAGGAAAATGAAAGGCGTTTTAACCTAGGTACAACGAAAATACTTTCAATTGCTTCTGTCGGCACATTGAATTGTTCATTCCTTGTTAGAATAACAGTTTTGTTAATACAAACTGAATCTATCTCCAGAAATGCATTGAAAATGCTTCGAGCAGTTCAGAAAAATCTACGCTAATCTAATTTCTAAATAAAAAAAAATAACGCCTGCGAAAAGGAAGATCATTTCTTGAGTACATTTGTATTTCCATTCATAAGTGTAAGGTGAAAACCAGACCTTTAAGATAGTATTGTAATTACGAAATGTGTTGATTGATAAACACCAGTTTATCATGATACTGGAAACCATGAGTAACGGAGAACTCTTTGATGAAAGAATTACACAGTCATATAAATACTATCATAAATAAAGCAGATGATGCAGAATAATTCCTTTTTTCCATTTTTGATATGTAAATATATTGTAATTTCATAATATACTATACTGTATATATACTAAATATAGGCAGTTTTGCTTTTAATTTTAAGGACCTAAAGCATTAACTCTTACAACTTTCTCAAAGATGAATTTTTGATAACCGCTGATTTTGAGCGTTAGCTAAACACATAAAATCAGACGTTGCAGTTTTACTTTTTTTCTAAAAGAAACAAAGAAATCACACCCACAAAACGACTGTTTTGAATCCTGGAAAAGTTCGACATAAATTAAATTGCAACGTAACCATGTTAATTTCAGATTGCTGAAATTCCTTGATGAAAATGTAAACACTGAATCAGTAACCCCCCAACATAGTTTACTTTTGGTGAAAGTTTCAATTGCTCTAACAATTTTGGCACGACGTCTGTTTTTCATTTATCATTTAAAATTAATTGATGTTCTAAGTTGCGGTAAATAATTTCTCCGACATCTCTAAGCAACTTCCGCTCCCGATGCCCGGCTCTGCCCAGATGCTTACTCAATTATAGGCTATCTCAAATGTTAACCGATTCTGTCATCACATTAACTCAGTGTTTATTTCTCAGTTCTTACCTGTAATCTATCATGAAGACATATCCATCACGAAGAGTTCCATTTATGATTGCCTTAGTCGCCAGTTGTCCAGAGAGCATAGCCTGCTCTTTGGACAATTTACCACCGAGGCAATCCGAATACTGATAAGCATATCTTCCCTTTATTTGTTTATCCCCCATTTACGATTATTTCAATGTTGAAAAAAGCTTTCTTTTAAAAAAAGATAGTACTAAACAATATAAACAAAAACAAAATAAATAGGTAGAACTCTTCTTAATCAATTTTAAAAGTAATCATGTTGAAGAGTTGTTTTTTTTAAACAAAATGAAGCCATTCTACAGCAATAACAGTTTAGGTACGAAAATAAAGTTCACAGAGCCAGTTCAGATAAATTTTATTCAGTTTAGTCTTCTTTTGGTACGGATGATTTCTTAAAACTTAACATTGACGTCGAGTAAAAGATCCATTGAACGCTCACGTCGTCATGTCATCAACATATTGTTTGTAGGCTCATAAAGGGTAACCCCGTCTGTTATATCCGTCAAAGGTTAGGACATCAAATAATGTCCAATATAAGTAATCAAATTGTGTTTATGTAAACGCTAAATACAAACATGTATAAAACATGAAATGATGCCCAAGCCAATAAAAAGATGTGTCTCGGATCTCCCGACGACCTTAACTTTTACTGCCGACCTCAAATTTTTTTTATAAGAAAATGATCAGAAAGACAATTTTCAAGTGTTTTAGAGCAAACGTGCAAATTAAAAAGTTTAAAAAAAGCTCTGGCGACCGACCGATCTTGATATTAATGTAAAAGTTTCAAATTTGAAAGTATCTGAAATATTGTACCGTCTAAGTATCTCGCTATTATAATTTCATGTGGTATTTTGGCGTTCGGGCTTAAAATAAAAAACAAAACACCTTAACTACTGTATTATTATGTGATACCAATTTAAATTGCATTGCCTTGTACTGGACAACATTCATGTATCTATATATGACTTGATTTTTTAAAAGGGTCCTCGTCATTAAAGTTAAAGTTGTGTACGTTTAATACTTTTGTTAAGCGTAAGGCGGGACAAAGTTCCTTATAAAACAGTTATTTTTCAATTCATGACTGTTTCTTCATTTCAGATTACTCACCAGAGAAAGATTCAGAAAGAGGTATGTACTTCAAATGTATTAACACTGCAATGAACATAGTCTTTAAACGTTAAATTCTGTTACAAAAATATGCAATCGATACATTTCATAGAAACAAAGGACCTATGTGATATAGTAAATCTAAAATTATTTCCTCAAAACCTCCCTCAAAGAAGAGTTTATAAACAGCATATTTGTACATTTCAAATCTGTTTTAAATGTGTTATTGTGTAATTCTGTAATTCAAAACTGAAAATTTGTGATTCAGTGACGTTATCCAAATACGTTTGGCTTGCAAGTCTCCAAGTATACTGGCATCAATCCTTAGAGTCATTACCTCATGTTTTTTTTCTGGAAATTAAACAACATCTTCACAATTTCTCTTTCCTTTGACTCTAAGAGACATGAGCTTGGATTGAGACTATATTTTGATAGAGATAAATGGAACTTCAAGAGAAAATAGACCTCTCAATCTCAACAGTCTAGTCTCCAATCTGTACATGTTAGCTATATGACACGTTTTATTTTAGTTTGCCGAATATACATGGACAACATAGCACAAGATGGAGAGCTCAACTCCAAGGTATTCCCTTTGGCAGATACGTCACGACGAGATTATCCAATCGATGAACCCGTTGACTGCACGTGGGAAATGCTAGCCGAAAGAGGACATAGGGTAAATATGATTTTCTGTATTTAATGCTAGATTTCAAAAAGAAGCATTTCATTTTTAACAACTCCCTACATTTCAACTTCCGGTCAACTCAAAATGATGACACTTCATCAGACATTTTTTTTCTAAAATTCTAAAATAAAAAATCTGAATCACAGAACACGTTTTGAAAGTGTCTCTGTGTAATTTCTGTCTAAGGCACTTGCAGGAATACCAAAATAGACATGTTAAATGTATTAAAATATAGTTACAAGTCTTCGCAAGTTTGTTCTACAATTCTGATTCCACGTGACTGTAGTTCGAATGAAATTTTGCTATTGAAGAAAAAACGTTATGACCTATTTTCTTGGAGACACGTATAAGGTTTTTTTTGAAACTAGATTTTAAACGAACAGACCAAAGGATATATGTTGCCTTCTTTCGTGATAGCTGTTTAAATGCTAGCGAGACGATGGCCGTTGAAAATTCTAACGTAATGTATATTTGCGTACTGATGCTATCTGAACATAGCTTGTTCAAATAATGTCATTGAATCATACATTATTATCCTTTAGATTCTACTAAGTGAGATAAAGCTTCATATGTTACGGGAAGGTCAGTGTCAACGCAACAGAATAGAAATCTACGACCGTACTACATCGGAGGAGGATCGAACCGGAGTGTATTGTGCTGGACCCGTGCAGGACTACAGATCCGAGTCAAATAGGGTGTACCTTAGGATTCTTGGTAGCAGACTTTCAGAGAAACCGGTCATATTTGGAAGATACACAATTTACAAACCAGAAAGGACGGGATCCAGTGGTAAGACATTTCGCCGCGGCTTGAAGTTTTGAATGTTGTGAAATTTTCTGAATGTAATTAATTATGGATTGATTTCCACAACAACAAAGAACCTTCTTCATTAGGATATTATTTATTTAATCGAATGTTAAAGTTTACCCCACCAAATCTGTTTCCATCGCTGTTATAATGATATGAATTGAAAACTGTTTAACAATACGTTTGACACTAAAACATTGCCTGATCAGACTGAAAACAAAGGCGGGATGAGCCGATCCCAATACCAGACATCTTAGTCCTGAATGTACTCGTATATGCATGCGGATTAACGAACTAATGGTGTTTCATGCCGCATCGACTTTCAAGGTTCTATAACGCGCACTTAAATATTTGTATCAAAAATGTAATATTCATAGAAACTGTAAAGATATCAAAACAATGAAATTGAATATTCATCAAAAATAGCTGGTTTGACTCACTACCTACATGGGACTTAACCATGTCTGCAGGGACCTCAGGTCACCAAGCCCATTTAGTCGTCTTTTACGATGCACGCAGGACGTCACCCTCGGTGGTTGCAATTCTGGCACTTGCGCACTAACCCCCGAACACAGGGGTAAGATTTCACTATAATAACTATAGGTTGATTGAATAAATGACCAAAATGGACCTGTATGTATCATGGATACTTTTTTTACAGATCCTTGTGACGATAATGAGTTCCACTGTGACGGTATATGTCTAAGCGACGCTCTTGTTTGTAATGGACATAAGAATTGTCCTGACAGTGGCGCGGATGAGAGAGGATGTACAGCAGAAGGTATGATACAATAAAAGATATGCCTGTGAACAAAGACCACTTTTCGGAAGCTACAAATGTGGTCTTGGTTTGCAGGCGGTCTTTAGTCATAGGTGTGTCTACTATAATAGCAATAGTGCACGGCGATCTCCCTGTTGGTCTGTACTCGCAAGGTAGTCTCTATTAGAAGGTGGTCTTTAACACAGGATTTACTATAAAGTGTGCGAAGTAACGTTTTGTCCCGTCGGGAATTTTTATTTACGTACGCCATAGTAAAAATAGATGCAGGTTTAATATGTCTAATTTCTAAGGGCTAAAAGATGATTTCTTCATTCCGTAATAGTCTAACATTTAAATGGGTGACACCATATCACAGGAACTTATAAATTTAAATACCGTTACAGTCCGTCGCTACGAACAAATTCGTTCCAATTTTTTCTTGAACATTCGCAGGCAATAGGTTAAATTGTGATGTACTCAGAATTATTTACCTTGACTTACTGGATTGATAAAAAAATTACCATTTATACTCGTAAATGTACAATATTTCAAACAACTAAGAGCATTTCACAAATCATAACCGTTTACACAATTAGTTTATCACAGCTTTATGAAACTGGTTAACTCTGTCCATAGGCAGATGTAGCCGCTGTTCAGATTCTATTAATTTTGAAGAGTCATTGTCCATTATTTCCCGAAATGTTTGAAATCTAAAGAAATGATTTAATTATTTTGTAATTTTGTGAACTTATCTGTAGGCAAGAATGTTTAAGTTTCATATTGTAAAATCATACTGCATAAATAAGACAAAATTATTTATCTTGCTGAAAGCTGAAAATTAATTTTAATTCTAATAACAGATACCACACCTTACATAATTACAGTCATCTCTTTTTTAATTAAAATTTGTGCTTAAAAATGTTACAAATGGTTGCACCATCTGAACAGTTTAAAGAAAATTACTATTTTATTTTCAGAAGCATCTGGTTCGCAATCCAAGCCGGTCCCGTTGATGGTTTTTATCCTTGGCGGCGTTGGCGGACTCATTTTAGTCATACTTATAATTGGGATTTGTGTAATGTGCCGATACAGGAGAGGCCAAAAGAACAAGCGAAAACCAGGAGTTCAAAGACAAGATAGCCAGAAACGCAATGCCCTAGAGATGGCTGTGAGTGACAGTACGAACACCGCTCACCACCTTGCTAAACAAAATACTCAAGGTAGCTACTACTCGCTGCCAAGACCGGCTGGTCACGCAACCATGATGCAGCACAGGGGTAGTTTCTCTAGCAAGGTTCCTTCTGAAGGAGATTACGGTGATCATATGTCAGATTCGAGCACTTACAAAAAGTTCCTACAGCTTGAACAGAATCTCGACGATGATTCAAGTCGGTGTCCATCTCCTTACAGCCCAGGTTTTACGACAATCATAGAGCAACATCCACTTCCGCCTGGAATGACGCCTGATCTGGGATGGCATTATCAAGCAGACGGAACTGGAATGCCGAGCCTGGCAGAAAATTTGTCCAAACTTCAACAGTATACAAGTTTTAACCCTAATATGCCAAAAACAATACCTACACAAGCGGTTGAAGATCCGAACATAGGAATGACAATGGAATTTAAATATGATCCATCTCCAATTGTATATCCGGCTACTAAATTTAGAATCAAATCTCCGGATGTCAATTATGTCTGGAATCCAGACAACAAAGCCGTAAGTCCGGCCGTAAAATCTCTTACATTCAAAAATCAAGATGCTGAAGTGGCGCCAGATCTTACTCGTGAAATAGAAACAACGTGATAGAGAAAGTAAGGTATAGAAAGTTGCGGTACTAAAATGACCAAACTATGACAAAAGAAGTGTTCAGAAACTTCGTAAAGGGATCAATTCATCTACCAGAGGTCGCTGTAGCACTATTCAATGTTTCACGTACCATACCGGCGTAAGCACATGAGACACCTGAGATAAATTTTAACATATTGCAGAAAATGAAAACATGTGAGAATGTTAAAGCGCACGAGCTGCTTGCCCTAAAACTTTCTTTTACCAAGCACCAAACAAACCCGTGCGTGAGAAGTACAAGAATCGACGAGGAGCAAGTAGAAACACTGGAAAGAAAAAATCAATAGAAAGGAAGCTGTAAGAATGTAACGTTTTGCTTTCAACTTCAAAGTGCGGCTGAAGACGATAGTAACACGTTTAGATAGAAATTTGTTTTACATACCAAGGAAAAGACAGTCGTATGGTCATAAACTTACGTTAATCACTAATTTTAATCGAAATTTTATCTAACGTAACACGATAAGTCTTACTGTATTGGGATTAGCAACTGTTTACTGTTTGATCTCCAGACTAAAGTGTCTTCCATGACTCGGCCGACAGTCCGCCCAGCAATATCTGTCCCTTAAATTTTAGGGGATTGTCTTGCCATTCACCAAACATCTTTTTTCATGTCATAAGACATTCGTCAATGCCGAATATTCGTTCTCTGTGGGATTACTTTTGTCAGATGTGTAATGTACTAGATGCTAGTTTTAAAGTGTGAATGTATTGATAAGTTAGTACGATATGATTTGCTTTGTTGTCAAACAACTTTTAGTTTTGTTACTATAATAACAAGTACACCATCAACAATTATTAACATTTGGCTAAAATATAATTATGTTAAAAGTTGTCTTTCATTTAATTACAAGTTTTCTATTTCATCGCAAATATCATACAATATCATACAAAAGCATAACTGAATTCTTTACACGAATTGTACAACTAAAACTATTCTTTGTTCTGGTGCATTGAATGCTTGGGTTTATTTTTTTCTCGAATGCGTCTGTAATTGTATATATGTAGTATGTGCATTTTTAGATTATTAATGTCATATTTCAAATTGGGTTTTTGTATATTTTGCTATAAATCTATATGAAAATGTTGACTTTGTTTATCTTCATATTCATATAATTATTAGTGCGATGTCTGTTAAGTTGTGTTTAAGTATGTGAAGCAGCTACGTGACGAAAGCGTCGGTAGAAAGAACCCGAAAGGGACTGCAAGGCTAAAAATGTTTGAGATCCGAGGAGAATGCTAGTTTGAGTATTTGGATGAATCTAGTTAATCCTTTACGTTGGTTGATGACAAGTAAGGTCGATAAACTATGAATATAAATTATATGAAATTATGGAGCATTTATGGACATTCCAGAGAGAGTCATAACAATCCTAGATAATGTTCTATAAGCATTTCAATATTTTTTAAATCTGCAAATGTTCATTCTCTTATAGATTCTGATACTAGTTTGTAAAGTCAATTGAAATCAGAAAGATGCAATTGGAATAAAAGGTTTAGAAAGAAATAAGTAGACAAATTATACAACATAAGTGTCAGTATTTAATGTTTTATCTGAGATGATTCACGAACACGGACTGGCGAGGTTAGGAAGAGTTAATGAGGCAAATGGAAATGATTTGGATTATTAGAACTGCATTTATTTGTGGAATTTATTATAATAACCACAAACTTACTTGAATTTCGTTTACATAGTTGAGGGAAGTAACAGACAAGGTTTTTAATCGACCGTTACTGACTGTAATAAATGAAATAGTTAATTACGAAAGTGATTAGCAACGTTGTACGCGCATGAAGGCAATCAGACTTTCGCATGCATACAGGCATAACATTGACCGAGGACATTTCCTTGAGAAAACATACCCACAATTCGGACAAGACAAAACAATTCAAGACGACATTTGAATAGACCACAGCTCAGTGCTCAGCTATACTTTATTTTTTTGAAAATGCAAAATATTTGCATATGAATTATTACATGTACAGGTAACATCTTGCATACACCTTCACATATATACGTCTGTGTGTAATATAATACTCCGGTAAACGTATCTCTCCTTATAAAACAAATAAATGACATTTTTTAACTTCTGTCCTGTAGCGGAGTTATTCATTTCATCTAGCGGAGTTCTCTAGCTAGTTCGCTGGTTATCTTGCATTAATGCCAATGTGTGCCTCCAATTGACGACATTGCTCCTTGTTACTCCTCTATCAGTAAATCTGAAGAGTCAGCTGTGCAGCATCTCTACGACCACTTAGGTTAAATGTGTTTAATAGAATGTTTGAAGAGGTAGATCTAAATGCAACATTCGGTTTGACAATTTTCTTGCTTGGGTACCTTGAAACCCTGGAAAAGGCGTGTCACTTAGTTTATACTAATTTATTTTAGCTCGATTGTGAAGAAAGCTTGTAGCTTATCGAGTCACTCTCGAGTCCGTTTCCTGGAAAAACCAGTAGTGGTGTCTTATGAGGAAGTACGGTCGTGACCCCAATGGGGCTCGAACCCGCAACCTCCGGGATGAGCGGCTGACACCTTAACCTCTACACCACCGCTCCCCTCGTGTCACTTATGATGGCATCACGACCAAGAAGACCATGCACTTACAATAATGGTTAATCTAATTAGCAGACGTAATTTAGTACAGAGGTCTGTGAAAAATGATCACATATTCTCAATTTGTATATGATATCTACGAATTAAGATAGATAACTGCAGTTTAGGTAGGCCGAGAACCAGCAGAGATGTCGTTTGTGAGAAAGTGAAAGAATGAAAATGCGAACGGAGAACTTACGTCAGAACAATTAAATAGCATACGCAGTTGATTTAAAGCGTCTGTGTTAGTCATTGACAGTACTCCTGAGAATAACATAACATTCTAAACTAGAATACTATACAGAAACACTTTGGTACCGACTTCACTTATTTACAGATGACATGAAAACAGTTTTGACTTAGTTTGTAATAAGATCTGGACCTTCCGCTGTCCAGTGCGACATGATTCACTAATCTTCCGGCATGTACTGAGTAGGTGCTATCTCCATAAACATCTGTATGTACATAGTCAACGTGTCTGAAATAGAGTAATCTTACATACATTTATAAATCTAAAAGCATGAAGCAGACGTTATGGAATTCATGTAGATCTGTATGAGAATAACAATGTTATCATTATGTACTTCTGTACTGCCAACAATGTAAATTAATTTGGCGCTAGGTTCGTTTTAGCGAAACAAATTCTGGGCTGTAGAGGCATGGAAAATAGAAGTGTTATCTTGGACGGGAATGGTGCCACTTACCGATGGAAATGAGCTTGAAGTGAACAAGCGGGAAGTAGAAGATAAGTCCCCCGACGACAAATACTGCAGCATACAGAAACTGTATCTGAGGATCCTCAACAATAGGAGCTATCACAAGGTATATAGCACACAGCAAAAACAGTATAGGAATCACAATCGGTATCTGAAATATAAACTCACATGTGTTTTTTCTGTCGTACTAAATTGTACTGGCTTCTACGACAATTCCAAAATACTTCCCAGTAAACAAGCATGGTTAAAATTGTAAAAAAACAAGAGCTGTCCCTCACAAGTGACGAATGCCCCCGAAAGAGGTGCCTCACAGTCTGTGTCCTCTCCATGT